>PVJL010005822.1:0-102031 GCA_004026885.1 Lyroderma lyra
AAAAAAATGGCTATTTTTTAAAAGTTTGTTTTCCACACGAAATCAAAATACTATGTTGCCTATCACAATGCAGTTTTAAAATGAGATTCCTAGGTCCTTCTCAATCCCCATCTTGTCCATAAAATTCTGGAGGCATGTCTAATAAAGGGACACTGAAATCATCTGTGCCAGACAGGAATCCTGTATCCATTATTTGGGTAGGTGGGGGATCTCAGGGCTGAACTTGTTCACCATAACTTAGAGCTTCGCTGCAGGGCGTGGATGAAATCCCATTAAAAGCTAGATCAAGCACAAGACCAGGCATGACCTGGTCCTTCTCCTGTGTCATCTCCTGACAGGCTGCCTCTGGATAGTTATTCTTCAGCCACCCTGTGCTTCAGATATATCTACCCATTCCTGCCTTAGGGTGTTTGCATTTTCTGCTTCCTCAGCCCAGGATGTTCTCCCTCCAGCAACAAACCTATAGAGAGGCCTACTTGATGAGAAACTGCTTTTGCCTTTGTTAGTGCCTTTTTTCCTTGGAGTTCACTTTTCATTTTTTCCTATTCCGTATGTTGTACATTTAATTCATTGATCTCTTCATTTTTTGTTTAAAAATAAATAAGAATTTAGCAAAAATAATATATGCTCACTATTTTTCTTCAAAAACAACCAACAACTCAACACATAAAAGTGGAAGGATAAAACTAAATATAAGGTAACAATCATCCCAAACTCTAGTAAATTATTTTTAAAGTAACATGACCATCATTTCAGATATCTCTGTAAACATTTAAATATGTAGAAGTATAGAGAGAGATATACTTCCTAATACAAGGCCATGCTAATTTTAAACTAAAATATAAATTTTAAAAAGCTAAAGTGTAACTGTAGGAATTATTTATTCAGACATTTTTTTTCCCCTGGAGAAGATAGAAGTTTCTCAAGAGCTCTTTAAAGAAAGATAATCACATACAATGCGATTGAGGTAATTAATTTTAACATATTTCAACTTTCAACTGTGTATTTTTACTTCCTACTAAGAAAAATGATTTAGAACACTTAGACTTTCTTCTGTCTCTTCTTCTTACTCGTGAATTTTATGAATTATATTATTTTTACATTGTCAGGTTTATAACATTTGTATCCTGTGTCCCACTAAACCTCTCACAATAATTTAGTCTTACATATTTAAGTGGATATTAAGTAGATTTGATGTCAAACACTAATTTTCTTGCCATTCTTTTTTATTCCCAAATTTTAGAATTTTAATCATTTTTTCATTGTTTGGTTTGAATTATCTCAAACATTTTTTTCCAAAAGGATTCCAGCTGTTGTCTTCCCTGAGTTTTTACACTCTTGAGCATGCCAGTCCATTACATACACACATGAAAATTTAGCTGGCTCTAAACTTCCTGGATCACGCTTCCTTTCTTCTGAACTTTATGAATTTTGCTCCCTATATTCTGGAATAGAATATGAATATGGAAAAATTTGGGAACAACAGTTCCTTCTTGTATCACATGTTAATTATATACTGCTGCAGAACAAATTACTGAAAACTAGGCTGAAAAAAACCAATACTTATCTCACAGTTTCTGTGAATCAGAAATCTGGAAACAGATTGGCTTAGGGCCTCTATGAGTTTGCAAATAAACTAATAATTGGGGCTGAAGAATCTGCCTCGAGGCTCACTCACATGGCTGTTAACAAGATTCAGTCCTCATCACATGGGCCTCTTCATAGGTTTCTTGGGTGTCTAATGACAAGTGACTTTCCCCAGGAGTGATTTAAAAGATAGAAAAAGAGAGTGTGCATGGGCAACAAAGCTGGAAGCCACATTTTCATAACCTTATCTCATCAATTCTGCTGTATTCTATTACCTAGAAATAAGTCACTAAGTCTAGCCCATACTCAAGGGAAAAGGAATTTAGCTCCACCTCTTGAAGAGCATTGTATCAAAGAATTTGTGGGCATATCTTGAAGACTGCCACATACCATGTCCTCTTTTTTCTGTACAGAAGCCTATCTTATTTTTACTTACCCTTGAAATTTGGAAAAACACTCATCTATGTTTTGGTGTGATCTTTTGAGATGCTAATCCAGGTATATCTTTAAATTTTTTTTCTTGCATTACATCCTTAGATCTTGTTTCCACTACATTTGTTCTGTTTTCCTTTGTTCAGAAAATTATTACAGTATGTTGGGTTTCCTTTGCTTTCACGTTTATTATCTCTATAATTATTGTTTTAACCTTATTGTTTTTCCTTAGCTTATTTGTTAGCTTGTGTTTCTTCTAGCTTATTAACCATGTCCCTGTGGTTATTCTGTCGTTTATTTTGTGTTATTTTATATACAACTACTTGTATATAGAATATATTTGCTGCTTTTAATATGGCTTTGTGCTCTTTATTACCTTAAAATAAAATATTACCTTTATTTTTATTTTAATTTATTTTATGGGCTCTGCCAGCTTTCTTTTAATTATCTGACCTTCTGTGGGCTTCTTATTTCTTCTTTGAAATTTTGTACCATTTTCTTGAGCTTCCTGCTCTTATTTTTTAAAACGACAGATCATGTTTTCTCTAGTTTGTTTGAAATTATAGAGAACTACATGTGTGAATTCTTCCAATGTCTAGATGTGGGTTGATTCTTCTGTGATGTATGTTTTTCGTCTACAATTCCTTATTTGCTCCTTTTCCCCTCCTTTTTCGTAGTATTTATGCATAGATCCTGCAATACCACCAGTAGTTGTCACAGATTCAGATTGGCAATCAAATTAGCAAGCCACAACAAGCTTTTTGTACCATTTGTTTAGATAGCTTTATAGAAGAATAGAAAACAGGATATTTAGCATGCACCATTGCTTCATCTTTTGGGGGTTCCAGCAGCTACCCAGCCAGGTACACAGCTTCTGATGTTCCCTTACACACATGGGATATGCATAGCTACTACAGATGGCAAACAGAATGCACATGGATAACCCTTATGCAGATGCTGTCACCTCCATTTCTCACCTTTTTTATATTATTCTGGTCAGGAAAGCACAAGGCTGGATGCCAACTCGCAGCTCCCTCAGTCCATGCAGTCCAGGTACAGAGCCGCAGATCACGAAGAAACAGCAACGAAGGCAGGCACAACATTACATATTTATCTTACCTCTATAATTTCCAAGGAGATGGTGCTGAAAGAGGGGAGATCTGAGGTCATTTTTCCCAAGTAGATCAAGGTCAATGATGTTAACCATTTACTCACCTTGCAGGTTCCTTTCTTAGTGTAATATTTTTCTGTGCAATTGGCTCTATGTTGAAAAATACTATAGTAAGAAAAGGCTGCCTACAGCTTCAATTTAGGTTTACTGTTCTTAAAACCCTTTTGCCAAATCTGTTATCTCCTTGGTCCCCAGGATGCATGTAACATTATTTCAAAATTCTAGAGCTTCACAGTAAGGCCCCCTTATTGCAAACCTTTGTGTGTTGTGTCATTATCGCTTCCTCTCCCATCCTCACCCTCCGGTAGTCTCCTCGGCCAGAGGCTAGGTAAAAGGAAGGATAACACATTTCTCTTTCAGTTCCCCCACTTCCTGTGTACTTGTTTTACTCTACATCCTGCTAATTGCCTTACATCTAGTGAATCCTCAAAGCTTCATTAGATGGGCCTTTAATAACCAAGACATTTTTTAAAAGACAATTTGTATTTTAATGAAGCACTTCTGAAAACAAGCCGTTGTCAGTGCAGTTGCCAACAGGATGGACCAGTTTACTTTTCAAACCCAGACCAGCAGTTGGTTCAGATCACACTCAGGATGAGTGTGAGATTACCGCTCTCTCCAAGGCCCCCTTCACCCAGCCATTATCTCCTAATGAGACCTTCAGATTCCTACCTGTTGGCTGCAACTGATCTAAGCAAGTTCTTGATCAATATCTCATTCTGCTAGCAGATGATCCACTAGACTAGAGTTTGTTGAAAATCTGTTGACAAGGGTAGAGAAATGTATCATCAACTTGTATAAAGCTCTAGGACCTCTAGACACAGCCACTCTGGAATTTGTCATACAGGAGAGATTGGGGTCTCCCTGTGCCAGAATATACCATCTAGTTTTACAAAAACTTGATTATATTATGGTAAAAAATATGGCTTCTCCGATATTTATTTTTTGAAACTTGTTAAGAGTTTCTTCATGGAGAGACAGCAATTAATTTTTTGCCAATGTTCTTTGTTTAAAAAAATGTGCATTTTCAGTATGTTGAATGCAAAGTAGAAGCTTGTGATTGTGTAATTCATATCACAGCATCCCTTATTTATTTTTTGTGGTCAATTCATAAGAAAAGTAAGTTAAAAATCTCCCATTATGATTGCAGATTTGTTTGTTATTCAATCAATTTGCTCATATAAGTTTTGGACATATGGTTGGTTCCCCAGGATTTGTCCCATTTCTTCTAATATTGTGTCACTTTCAAGTATTTGGGACATAATTGATATCAAAGCATTGATGGGACATGATGACTTCAGATAATTGGGGAATTATCCTTCCTCTTGCGTTCATTTATTTCAAAATTTATGTACATGTCAATTCTAAGCCAACCACTACTTGCCATTCCTGTGGCTATATGGACTGGTTCAGACACGATCACATAACCTAAGTTGTACCCTAAAGAATGTGGCCCAGAATATTTGATGTGTGTGTGTGTGCGCGCGCGCACGTGCGTGCGCACAGGAGCGTGTATGCTTAAAGGGAGAGATACTCCTCAGACCAGATGCTAATGCAAGAAATATTTGTCTCCAGATGCCACTAGCAGCAATCTTCTGATCATGGGGAGACTGCTTTTAGTGAAATAAATGCCCTGAAAGCAAGGATGAGGGAAAAAAGAAAATGGCATCTTTGGGAGCTTCACTCAGGCACTGGACTAGACTTCGCCTGAAAGCTGTCCTGTCTGATGAATTTCCTTCATTATTTAAGGCAGCTGGAGTTGTGTTTTTTGTTATTAACAATGAAACTTCCTAAGAAATAAAAATATTTCAAGATTACGATGTTAGGTGCAGAAAAATTCATGACTCATAATTTCTTTATGGATTATACCCTTTATCATAAAATATTCTTCTTTGTCCTAGATAATGCTTTAGTTCTTAAATTCTATCATTTTCAAATATTACTGTGGCCAGATCTACTTTCTTTTGTTGATATTTGTATACATATCATTCTTTTCACCATTTAAATCTTTTGTTTTGTTTTGTTTTGTTTTTTGTTTTTGTGTGTGTGTGTGTGTGTGTGTGTAGTTCCCTGGCTGGGAATTGAACCAGGCCATGGCATTGAGAGTGCTGAAGCCTAGCCAGGACACCACCAGGGAACCCCCTAAATCATTTTTAAATAATTTTTTATTTTTCAATTACAGTTGACATATACTATATTAGTTTCAGGTGTATAACATAGTGATTAGACATTTACGTAACTTTCTAAGTGATCACCCTGATAAATCTAGTACCCATCTGACATCATACATAGTTATTTCAATATTACTGACTATATTTCTTATTTACATCCCCATGATTATTTTGTAATTACCAATTAGTACTTCTTAATCCTTCCCATTTTTCATCAATTCCCCCCATCACCCTCCCATCTGGTAACCATCAAAGTGTTCTCTGTATCTGATTTTGTTTCTGTTTTGTTTGATCATTTATGTTGTTCTTTAGGTTCCACATATAAGTGAAATCAATTGACATTTGTCTTTCTCTGTCTGACTCCACTAAGCAGAGTATTCTCTGGGTCCATCCATGTTGTTTTAGATGGCAAAATTTCATTCTTTTTTATGGCTGAGTAATATTCCATTGTATACATGTATCACCTCTTCTTTTTTCATTCATCCACTGATGGACACCCAGGCTGCCTTCATATCTTGGCTATTGTAAATAATGTTGCAGTGAACATAAGGATGCACACCTCCTTTCAAAGTAGCGTTTTTGGTTTCTTTGGATAAATACCCAGGGGTAGGATCAGTGAGTCCTTCTTTGTCTCTTGTTATAGCCTTTGTTTTTTGTTTTTGCTTTTGTTGTTGTTGTTTTGTTTTTTATTGTTAGACTTATTGGGGTGTCATTGATGAATAAGAATTACATGGGTTCCAGGTGTGCAATTCTACAGTTCATCATCTATGTGTTGCATTGTGTGTTCACCACTCAATGGCAGTTCTCTTTCCATCACCAAATATTTGATTCCTCCTTTCTCCTTTTGCACTCTCTCCCCCCTTGCCCTCGAGTAACCACTAAATGATTGACTGTACCATGAATTTTTGTTTCTCTATTGCTTTCAGTTTTATATTCCACACATGAGTGAAGTCATATTGTTCTTGGGTTTTTCTGTCTGGCTTATTTCACTAAGCATGATGATCTCCAGGTCCATCCATTTTGTTACAAATGGCAATATTTCATCTTTTCCTATAGCTGAGTAATATTCCAGTGTGTGTGTGTGTGTGTGTGTGTGTGTGTATCTCATAACTTCTTTATCCAGTCATCTATCAAATGACACTTTTGTTGTTTCCATGTCTTGGGCACTGTGAACGACACTGCGATTGAACATTGGAATACATTAATCTTTATGCACTAAGGTTTTTAAATTTTGGGGGTAGATACCCAAAAGGGTGATTGCCAGGTCATATGGTAACTTCATTCCCAATTTTCTGAGGAACCTCCACATCATCTTCCATAGTGATTATACCAATTTGCATTCCCACCAGCAGCGTGCAAGAGTTCCTGTTTCTCCACATCCTGTCCAGCACTTGTTATTCCTTGTCTTGTTGATAATAGCCATTCTCACAGGTGTGAGGTGGTATCTCATTGTGGTTTTGATTTGCATTTCCCTGATAGCTAATGAGGATGAGCAGTTTTTCATGTCTGCTGGCTATTTGTATGTCTTTATTAGAGAAGTGTCTATTCAGGTCCTCTGCCCACTTTTTAATTGGGTTGTTTGATTTTTTGTTGTTAAGTCATACTAGTTCTTTATATAGTTTAGATATTAGTCCCTTATCACATATGTTGTTTGCAAAAATTTTCTCCCATTTGGTTGGCTGTCTCTTTGCTTTGTTGAGGTTTCTTTTGCTGTGCAGAAGCTTTTTAGTTTGATATAGTCCCATTCATTTATTTTTGCTTTTACTTCCCTTGCCTTTGAGGTCAGGTCCATGAAGTCCTCCTTGAGCCTGAGGTCTATAAGTTTAGTACCAATATTTTCTTTGATATAGTTCATTGTTTTTGGTCTTATGTGGAGGTCTTTAACCCATTTTGAATTAATTTTAGTATATGGTGACAACCTTTGTTTTAAGGTCTATTTTGTCTGGTATAAGTATTGCTATCCAAGCTCTTTTTTTTTATTTCATAATATATCTTTTTCCATTCCTCTACTTTTTGTCTGTGTGTATCTTTTGATCTGAAATGAGTCTCTTGTAAGCAGTATATGTAAGGGTCTTGTGTTTTTTGTTGTTGTTGTTGTTTTGTCATTTGATTAGTGCACTTAATTCATTTACATTTAAAGTAATTGTTGATAGATATGTAGTTATTGCCATTTCATTATTTATATCTTTTACCTTTTTCTTTTCTTCTTCTTCAAGAAGTCTCTTTAACATTTCTTGTACTACTGGTTTGGTGGTGATGAACTCCTTTAGCTTTCCCTTGTCGGGAAGCTCTTTATCTGTCCTTCAATCACACATGATAGCTTTGCTGGGTAGAGTAATCTTGGTTGTAGGTTCTTGCTTTTCATCACTTTGAATACTTTGTGCCAATCCTTTCTGGCCTTCAAAGTTTCTTTTGAGAAATCAGCTGAGAGTTATATAGGAGATCCTCTGTAGGCAAGTAACTGCTTTTCTTATTGCTGCTTTTTTAGGATTCCCTTTGGCATTTTAATAATGATGTGTCTTGGTGTGGGACTCCTTGGGTTCATCTTGTTTGGGACTCTTTGAACTTTCTGAGCTTCTATGTCTGTTTCCTTCTCAGGTTAGGAAAGTTTTCCATCATTACTTCTCCAAATAGGTTTTCTATTTCTTGCTCTCTCTTCTCCTTCTGATACTCTAGGATGCAAATATTGATACACTTGGTGTTATCCCAAAGGCCCCTTAAGCTATCCTCATTTTTTTTTTTTTTTTTGCTGTTCTGATTGGGTGTTTTCTTCTATGTTATCCCCCAAATCACTGATTCAATCCTCTGCTTCATCTAATCTACTTATTCCCTCTTATGTATTCTTTACTTCAGTTATTGTATTCATTTCTGACTAGTTCTTTTTTATGTTTTCTATCTCCATATTTTATGTTTTCTATCTCTTGTTGAAGTTCTCACTGAGATCATTGAGCATACTTATAACTAGTGTTTTAAACTCTGCATCTGGTAGATTGCATATTTCTATTTTATTTTGTTCTTTTTCTGGGGCTTTGTTTTGTTCTTTAATTTGGGACTTTTTTTTTTTTGTCTTCCAATTTTGGCCACCTCCTTGTGTATGTTTTTATGTATGAGGTAGAGCTGTTGTGTCTCTCAGTCTTAGTAGAGTGGCCTTATGCAGTAAGTGCCTTGTGGGGCCCAGTGGCACAGTCTCCCTGGTTACCCAAGCCAGATGCTCCAGGAGTTTCCCATGTGTGGGTTGTGTGTGCCCTTCTATTGTATTTGAAACTTAGTTGCTGTTTGCCCATCATTGGAAAAGTTTGACCCTCAGGCTGATTGGTTGTGAGGACTGGCAGTGACTACAGTGGAGAAACTGTTGCACAGGGACTGATTTTACAGAGCAAAATTCACTTTAGCAGGGCTCTGGTGCCTGCCTGGTTTGCTCTTTGAGTGTATCATTGGTGAAGGTGGTTGGATGGTATTCTGGTGTGGTCTGAAGGTGGCTACTGGGTGTTTTTTGTCCTGGGGCTTCCTGGGAGGGCCTCTATTTCAGGGCAAGGTCAGCTACTGCCTATGCCTTGCCTGAGGACACTTTGTATGAGCCACAAAGTGATCTGCTGATGGTTGCCACTTTTGCTGGGCTTGGAGGTGCCTGGGAAAGGCTAAGCTGTGAACTGAGGCTGGCTGCCACCACTGCCCAGCTTGGGGCTCTTAGCAAGAAGTATGGGGTATACTGAGTCCAGATTCTGCTTGTTTGGGTTTTATGAACCTTTGCGAGATTTTAGGAAAGTCCATAGCATAACCCAAGAAAGGCTATTTGTGTAGAGAAACCACTAGAAGTGGCTTGGGTGGGCCCACAAGTTAAGTAGGGAGGATCTCAGGGAATCACTGGGGTGGGTGAGTGGTGCTAGCTAGGTTGATGGAAACTCAGATATGGTGCTTGTTTATGTCTGCACACTGGTTAGGGAGAAGGTTCGACAAAGGAACAGTGACTTCTGCCAGCCCTTCATTCTGAGGAAAAGCTGCCCTTCCAGCCCTTGCCCAGAAGCCAGACAATTCAGTTTCTTGTGGTAAGTTCTTGGCACCTTTCAAATTACTGGTACAGAGCTGGGGCTCAGAGTGAGTGAGTCCATCAGCAAGTAAGTCTGTCAATAAGTAAGTCTGTGCATAGGCCCTTACGAAGAACGCCTGGTAGCCCAGCCATCCTCCATCTCAGCCACAATCTTGTCTGGTTTTCACAGCCAGAAGATGTGGGGATTTCTCTTCCCAGCACAGGAATCTTGGGCTGAGCCTGGTGTGGGGCTTGGATTTCTTGCTCCTCAGTGAAGTCCTCTGTAGCTGAGATAGTCCTCCTTGTTTTTTATTGCCACAAATGGGTGTGGGACCAGCCTGTTTTGTGTTTCCATTAGTCTTACTGTGGCTGCTTCTTCATGTCCTTAGTTATAGAACTTCTGTTCACTAGATGTCAGGTGATTCTCAATGATGGTTGTTCTGTTGTTTAGCTGTAATAGTTATGTGGTCATGGGAGGAAGTGAGCACAGAATTTACCTACTCTGTAAACTTGACCAGAAACCATATATATATATATATATATATATATATATATATATATATATATATATATATATTTCATTCTTTTATTTTCAATATATTTGTCTTTTTCCCCTATATATGTCTATTAGGACAGGATGTAACCCAATTAATCATCTTTTATTCCTTGTAAGTTCTTAATTAATTTAAGACAGATAAAAGAAGTCAGACAATGGAGCCATGAAGATATTACAACAGAAAGTAGGTTAGCGGTTGCCTTGGGCTGGGCAGTTGGGGAGAAAATAGTGGAGCATAGGGAGTGATGACTAAAGATTACAAAATTTATTTATTTTTTTATTTCCTTAAGTAATGAAAATGTTTTAAAATTGATTGTGTTGATTGATGCACAACTCTGTGAATATAATAAAAGCCATTGAATTTACATTTTAAAAGGGTGAATTATATGGTATATTACCTTTATGTTGTTTAAAAAAAGAAGACATTGAATAAATAAAACTAGAGATGAAAAACTAGGAATAAAGAACTTTTAGAAATTTGAAGTATTGTTGCCAAAACTTATTTATATATAAATATATAATATAAATTATTATACATAATTAAATTATATATCAACATTACATACAACGTCAGACAATTAATTTTGCGAACTCCTCCTAGAAAAAGTGCTACACACCTCATTGCTGAATATCACTATGGTCACCTTCGAAGTACTCCCCTTGGGAAGCTATGCACCAGTGCCAGCACCTAGTCCACCCTTCAAAGCAATTCTGGCACTCTTTCTCTGGAAGGGCCATCAGAGCTGTCGTCGTAACTTGCCAAGGTTATGACACTTTACCAAATCGTTTGTACAGTGCTGCCTACATTAAGTGCATGGTGGCAAGTTCGTGAACTTAATTGTCAGATTTTGGGTACATCCACAGCTCTGATGGCCATTCCAGAGTGGGGAAGTAAACTACAGAAACACAGCTACCCAGCTGGATGAACTTGAGCAAGTCCAGGAAAGGAGCAAAAGAATAAAATTAGTGGGTGCATCAGTTAGCTGCTGCTACCTAACAAATCATCCCCAAATGTAATAGCTTCAAATAACAACCATGTAGTATATTGCTCATGAGCTCGTGAGTTGGCAAGATGGTTCTGCTATTCTGCCTGGGCTTAGCAGGGCTTGCTTATGTGTCAGCTATGAGTCAGCTGTATGTTGGTTTTGCTGATTTGGTTAGGCCTTCTAGCAAGTCTTCAAACTCAGCTGGGATAACTGGCTGACCCACTCGGCTCCAGGTGATCTCTCATCCTACAGCAGGCTGGCCCAGAGGTCCAAGAAAGAAAAAAGCATGTAAGGTCCCTTGAACTAGATCAGGAACCAGAACACATTCCTTCTGCCACATTCTGTTGACCAAATGTAGTCAAAGGGCCAGCTCAGATTCAAAGGGTAGAAAATACATTGCACAACTTGATGGGAGCAGCTGCACACAGTCACATCACTGAGGGTGTAGACACAGGAAGGTGTGAAAAATCAGGGCTACTTTTGCAATCAATCTACCCAGGGTAAAAAAAATAAGGATTTTTTAAAAGGTAGTAAAATGGTACCTCTTTTCTTAGGTGGCCTTTCTTTCCCTAGCTTATGTGCTCTGGGCATGAATAGATCATTTCCCAGATCAGAACTCCAGGCGTTCTGTGTAATTCAGATTTTTCTGTGTTTATTTCCTTATATTCTGCATGTAGAAAAACCTTTGGACAGACCCCGTGTGGATCCCTTGAGTTAAGGGAGCAAGCGACCAGAGAGGCATTCAGATCAACCCTGGAACAGAGAGTAGCGAAGGGGAGACTCGTTTTCACCCTGGAACGCAGGGAGGCAGCAGAGGGTCAGACTGAGGCTCTCAAAGTAAGGAAGTGGTAGCTCCTCCTTCTCTCTCCTGGTGTTGATCTTTCCAGAAACCAACCGTGGAGGTGCTGAGGGTAATGGAAGTGCCTGCTCAGGTGGAAACTTAAAATTATGCAGCTGCTCTGGTCTATGAATGGAGACCTTAGGTCATCTGGGAACAGATTTGGCTTATTATCTTTTGAGTTTCCTTAAGTTATATAATTGTACAGCAAGTCAGCACTGCTTTTTTTTTTTTTTTTTTTGAGAAAGTGTAAACAGACCCTTCCTTTCTTTGGCTTGGAAACACCTCCCCTTCCAAAGACTCCTTAATATACTAAACCAGGGAGGACACAGTGGCAGATTCATACAGGGGCCACCAGCCTGCTAGGAAAAGGGGCTTAGGAATGCCAAGCTCTTCTTTTATTGGAACCAGACCCTCTCCCAGAGACTGTTGCAGCCTCCCTGAGGTCCTCCAGCCAGAAAGGGTGGCCACAAACTCAGAGGATGATTCTCTCCCCGTCTAGCTTGTGGGTGGCTTGCCCAGGCCATGCCAGCCACAGGTTCTTACCCATGGTGTGGCCCTTTCTGCAGCTGTGCATTCAACTCATGTGGGAGACGCTGTTTCTATAGCCCTTGGTGTTCTTGGACAATTTGGATGGCAAGGTTCCAAGCCTGAGATGCAGAATCTCTGCCAATTAGAGTAAGTGAGGGATTAAAGCAGAACACTGGACAACAAGAGTTGTGTTACCGGGGTGGACTGGCTGAGCTCGTTGTGTTCAGACTCCAGCACTCAATGTAGTCGGCCTCACGTGTAGGCCTCCATCTGTCCCTGTCTCCCCAGGTCCCTGGAATCTCCTAGAGCTAAGGCGGTGGTGTTTTAACTCTGCCACAAGCCTGCAGTCGCCTCTCTGCTTGCCCCACATCGGGCCCACGCCTGGCATCGCTGGAGGATTGTGGTGTGAACGCTGCAGAGCCCATGGCCGCCGCAGGCGGAGTAGCCCGTTAGGGCTGCGCTCCGCTGGTTGTCCGGCAGACGCGGTTGCTCCGCGGCACTTCTAAGGCTGACCGCTAGGTGGCAGTGGGCTCCCGCGTGGGTGCGCCCCTGCTGCCCTGGGCCCTCACGCCTGAGCGCCAGCTGATCACTGCAGGGCGGCCTCCACAGAGAGTCTCCCCACTCAGTGACTCCGCAGCTCCGGGGCTTGATTTCCAATTAAACAATATAGGGAGCTTGATTGGGATCCACCGAGAGAACGGATATGAGCACAAAGGCTGGGGCAGAAAAGCCTGGTGTGGACACACTGATGCAAAGGAAGCAGAGAGGCACCCTCTACTCTTAAGGAATGACCTGGGCCAACTCGTAATAACCGCATCCTGGGAAGGAAGGCATGTGGACAGTTGTGAAGGATAAAAAGTTCTAAAGGCAATGCTGTAAGGCGGGGAGGACAAAAGCTGTGAAACCCCACAACAGGTCGCTGATTCTCTCTGAGCTACCGTGATTATTCTGATTTTACAGGCAAGGAAACTGAGGCCCAGAGAAGCTGTGGCTTGCTGGAGCCCACATCTCAGTACCGGCTAAGGGGAGTGCAGAATTGAAGGAAGGAGGGACTGGGGCAAAAGAAGTTGGGGAGATAGTGGAAGAGGGTGGCTTATGTGAGAGGGTGCATGGAGACAACGTGAAGGATGCCTGCTGGAGGCAGTAGGGGACCCCTTCCCCAGTCCACAACCAGAGGCCACCAGCATGGGAAGGCCCCTCTTCCCATAGGCGGGGGCAGGGGGACATCGTGATCTCTGGGGGCCAGGCCCAGGACCTGTTGCGATTCCCCTTTGCAGACAGCTTGAGAGCACACTCACCTACCAGCCCAGACTGTTATATGTTCTCAGAGCCCTTGCGCTAACCAGAATGTGTAATGGTGTGTATGTGTGATTTTCTGATTAATGTCTGGCACTTCCCCCTGCAAACTGAAAGCTCCACAAGGGCAGGGGGCATGCTGGGTGTTCCCCACTGTGCCATGTGCTGAGGGCATGCTGGCATGTAGCTGACACTCATGAGTGGTAGGAATGAAATGAAACAGCAGAAAGTTAGCCATGGTGAGGGTGCAGGATGGGGGACTTTGAGGGTGCAGTTTGCACAATCATCAATTTCATCTCAGCCCCTCCTTCTATCTCAGGCCCTGACTCTCTCCTTGAATGTATACATGTCCTTTCAGTATATAGGAGCTGGAGAGATGCTCATTGGTTGTGTAAAGTGTTCAGAGGAAAAGAGGGAATGAGGCTGACGATTTCTTGGAGACCCCATCTTTTCTGCTGCAGCCTCAGCTGCCTCCCAGCTGTGATATATCTAAGTGCAGCCAACCTGTTTCACTTGAATGGCTATCTCAGGGATATGACCAGGAGATGACAGAGCTGGCTCTGTTCCTGGGAGAGGAGGAATCACCCAGGACTCCATCTCAGCGTCTCCATCTACTCTTTCCCTTCTCCTCCAGGGACTAGGTAATGGCCTCATAAAACTGGAGCCAGTGCGTTGGCCTCTCCACTTTGGTTCCTATTATGCTGACCAGACATTCCATTTAAAATGGGACAGAAAACAAGGGTACTGTCCCGTTTCAAGCACTACGTCTGGTCAGCCTAGTCTCACTGGACTGAACTCAAGGTGTCAGTAGGCTGACCAGATGTACCATTTGAAATGGGACAGTGCCCTTGTTTTCTGTCCCATTTTAAGTGGCACATCTAGTCAGCCTAGTTACGATTCACTTGCAGAAATCATTTCGCCTACAAGAATTGATTTATTCCTCAACCATAGACGTGTCGTCTGCTGGTATAGAGTCATAGTTACTGAGGATGTGCCTGGTTCTGTGAGTTCCAGTATCTAATTTGGAAGAACAGCAATTATTGATTATTAGAATTCTCATGGGTTTTATTTTTATACTTATTTATCTTGCAGCATTATTTCTGCTTCTTGTCCTTAAACTGTGATGAGTGAGAGTTTTCTGAGAGGAGGTATGAGAGTGCTCCTCCCTGGCTTTGCTGTTCTTCCTTTTTTAACAGCTACAAGAATTAGTGTCTAAATAAAACTAACCAACAGGAATGTGTATATACTACTGCTTTATGAACCTGACAGATGATAGTAATGGGCAGCAAACCTGTAGAATAGAAAACCTATAAAACACCTCAAAGCACCTCTCTTTTGTCAAATTGTGATAAAGGATATCTATAGACTCAGGGAAGAAAACTCAACCAGCCAGAGAGTGTGGATGAATTTCTTAGGTCTGGCAGACAAAATGTTTATAACACACATGAGACTGAAATTTTATGTTGCAAAGATATCAAGGCTGGCCTTGGAGGAAGATCTTAAGTTTTCTCCATTAACAAAGTCTGTAAATTTGGAATTATCCTGTATTTACCCCAGTCACAAAGCAACAAAAGCCTGATTCTTATAAAAAGCAGAAAAGGGAAGATTTGGGAGTCCAACAAGTGGGATTCTGGCATCCACCTTGTAGGAGTGGGGCTGAGACTGGAAGTTTCATCCATCCCACTAAGAACCTTTGGGCCAACACAACCTATCTACTCTCAGTCCCCCCTGCAAGGTTGGCCATGAACACTCAAAAGCAGCCACAGGAACCACCTGGGGAAGACTTCCTTTCCTACCTGCCACATTCACCTGTGTCCATGCTATTTCTTCATGCAGTCTCAGTTTTAACTCTTTGGTCACTTCTACAGACTGGATTGGTCAACTGGTATTTTCTTGGATCAACCCTTGGCACTTTGGAGGGATTTTCACACTTCCTGGCTTTCTCCTTCTTCTCTTTTGCTCCCCACCCCTGCTCCAGAGGATACCTCAACCTAGTTTAGACTCCCAAGGATCCAACCACCTCACCAAACCAACTTGGGAAGGAATAACCATTTTGGAGCAACAGGAAGGTGTGCCTAGGAAAGGGAAGGGAAAGGAGGGTGGGAGGGGAGAGGGCTGTAGGCCTTGACGCCTGCCACTGTGCTCCCCAGACACAGCTAACGTGAACCCTTTTAATCAATTTCAATTTTTAGCACCAGTGCTGCTAATTGCTCAGATCTTTTTACAAATCTGTGAGATGATTTGAGGATCTGAATATGAGTAATGAGAAAGTTTTTCCACCATACTCTCTCATTGTAACACTGTGAAAGAGAGTTACCAATTCCATCAATAACAACAACACAACAATATATATCTGAGGAATTAAATTTAATAGAGAAAGCAGGACAGGAATTTTGAATAAGTATAATTAATATCTCCAGAGAGATGCACAAGGGTATTGCCTTCCTGGAAAAATAAAGATACGAAAAACTCGATTACTAGATTAGGAAAAACAAAAGCTCAATGGATGGGCTGGAAAATGGAATGAATACAGCTGATGATCAAACTGGTCATCTAGAAAAACCTAACTGAGGAATTATTATAAAAGTACAAAGAAATAAAGGTTAAGGGACAAGGATGATGGGAAAATTGCAAAAGCCATAAAATAGGAGTTATAGAAAGGGAGCATAAAGAGAATGGAAGGGAGGAAATTTTTCAAGAAAACATAGAGGAAATTCTCCCCACGCTGAAGAATGATGAGATTGACAGGGCCCCCCAAGAGCCCAACATGATAATAGAGCACTGTTTTCAAAGTTCTGAGTGAAAATCACTTGGAACCTACTAGTATAAATAAGTACAAAACCTAACCATTACAAAGATATTTGTTGTGAGGGCAAAATAAAGGCATTTTCAGGCATACAAGCAGCCTAACATTTAAGACCCACAGACACTTTTTAATACAAACAAACAAACACATCAAATACTAGATGATGAGCTCTAACTAGAAGAAAAATGAAAACATGCAAGAAAAAAATATACACGAGAAAATGTTGGCCAAGTAAAATAATAAAAGCTATTTTTAAAAAGTAAATAAATGTTGATTGTCTAAAGTTATAAATTTTAAATGACAATGTTGATACACTACTTGGAAAACTGCTAAATACATGCATTTCCTATGACCCAGCAATTCTGCTCCTGGGTATGTGACCAAAGGAATGCATATATATCTGTACCAAAAAGACAGGTACTAGGATGTTTGTAGCTGTATTATTTGCAACACCCACAAACTGAGATCAACACAAATGTTCACCAACAGTAGAATAGATAACTTGCAACATAGTTGTAGAATGGAATACTGTACAGCGCAAGCAAAGCACCACTGCTAAATGCTGTTGTATGGATGAATCTCAGAGGCATAAGGCTGAGTAAAACAAGTCAGACACAAAGGAATAGGTACTGTGATTTCAAATGTACAAAGCTGAGAAACAGGAAAAAGACAAACTGGTTTACGGTAATGGGTCAGCATTATGGTTTACCTGTGGTGGAAGGAATGACTGGCAGACTCAACAAAGGCTTTTGGTACACGGTAATATTCTGTCTCTTGCTCTGAATAGCGTTTGCATGGCTATGTTCACCTTGAAAAAATTCATCCAGTTGTATACTTAAGATTTTGACATGTTACTATATGAATGCTATAATTTAATGAAAGAAATAAAATAATCAGAACAAAAATTCTGAAAAAGTGGTAAATGGAGCAGAGAGAAGTAGAGCTGTGTTGTTTGACTTCTTGTGGGAGTAACTTAACTACAGATAGTGTCTGTTTTTTTTAATACAACTTTAATTATACATTTTTAAAAGGTAAAAAAATTAACAAAGAAAATTCAATTGATATAACAAATTGTAAGAAAAGCAGAAAAAAAAACCAATTAAAAAACATAATACACAAAAAACCCCCCCAAAAGTTGAATGAACAGTTCTAATATCAGCTATCACAATAGGTATGAATGACTTAAACTCAATTAAAAGAAAAAGACTCTGGTTTGATACAAAATACAAACCTTAGGTGTATGCCCTTTATGTGACACATACCAATAAGAAACAATCCAGGAAAAATAAAATTGAAGAATGAAAATGCTAATAAAACAAAGATGTATGGTAGTATTAAATTCAGTTGAAATAGAATTCAAAATCAAAGCATTTAATAAGACAAAAGGATATGTCATTTTGGAAAAGGGGAATAATTCATAGAGTAACAAATAACAATAATTTTTTGTTGCATTTAAAACGTAGCCTCAAAATTCACAGAGCGAAAACCCAATAGTCTTGTAAGTAAAAACAAAACCAAAACAAAACTAGATCCTCAATATCACAGTAGACAATTTTGATGAAAATAAGTAAGTGAAAAGAGGATTTGGATAAAACAATTTGTGAGCTTGATCTAATCTCTCATGCACACTCACACACACAACTTTCTGTGCAACTAACAGAGATAATACATTCTTTTAACTACAAATAGAATATTCTGAAAACTGACCTTGTGCAAGGCCATAAAGAAAATAATAATAAATTCCATAAAGCTGCTACTATTTAGGCCATATTTCCTGACTGAAATGCAACAGTTAAAAGTTTAAAAATTTTAATAGCTCTTGAATAAAAATAAAAATATATAATATACAAATTATTTGTGTCTGAACAATAACAGAAGCATAATATCACAAAATTTGTGTTTTGCTCCCAAAGTAACACTAGACGGAAAAGGTATGACTTACACGTATTTATTAGAAAACAAACAAAAAATATGTGAAGATAAACTAAACTTTCAATTCAAGAAACTATTAGGAAACCATTAAAAATTCCAAAAAAGTACAATGATGGAATTAACGCTAAAGTAGAAATTAATGGAATCCAAACAAAAATAATGTGGTTGATTGGTGAAGTACTTATTTCAAGAGATAAAAGAGGGGAGTTCCCTGGTGGTGTAGTGGCTTTAGGCTTCGGTGCTGGCACTGTCGGTGCTGTGGCCTGGGTTCGATTCCCAGTCAGGGAGTTACCCACATACCAAAAAGCAAAAAATAAATAAATAAATGAAATTAAAAAAAAAAAAAAGAGATAAAAGAGGACAGCTCAGGGTAATAAAGCATACGCCTATCTTCCTCATTAACATGGACGCAACGCTTAAATAAAATACTGCATGGAACAGAAATGTGAAGGGCCACACGGAGGATGGGGTGTTGTCCAACAAAGTCACTCTCTGTCTGAAAATCATTCTCTATTCGTTCAGCCTCGATGTGTTTTTCCCTCTCTGCATGCTTCTCCCTCTCAATCCCTCTCACTCACGCTGTCTTTCCCCCACCTCCCTTTCTCTCTTCCTCTGTCTCTCCCTTTTCACCCTCCCTCTCCATCCCCCTCTTCCTCTCTTCCCTCTCTCCCTCTTTCTGTGATTGTCTATGCATCTATCTATTTTTCATCTTTTCGGGATTATCTCTCCTGAATATGTGTCTCTGTGAGTCTACTGGCCTTTCTTCTAGGATATCTTTTTTCTTTAGTTTTACGTTTTTTCTTTCATTGTGTCCAAATGTTTCTGCGAGTGTCTTTTTTTCCATTTTTTTCTTTTTTCTTCTCTATATCTTTCCCTTAAAATAAGCAAATGTTATGATTTTATTAATTGAATGTGCTCCTTGATCTTCATTTTAAGTCAAGATGAAGAAACCATTTTTATAGTACTATCTTTTAAATTACCAAATTAAATTCAGCAATATATTAAAAGACATCTCAGTATGTGTTCAACTTTAGAAAGAAATTTACCACTTTAAATCACTTTTACAGAATACAAGAAAAACTACATAGTTATTTTCATAGAGAACAAAAACGCTTTTGAAATTATTCAATATACATACTTTCATAATTAAAAAAAACAAAGCTTCTAGCAAATTAAGTTCTTTCTTAATATGATACAAGGCATTGGAACTCTATAGTAGCCATTATACAATAACAAAATAAAAAAATAATATTACTATTATTGCTCTATTCAACATTTTTATTGGAGATTCTAGCCAATACTATAATGCGAGGGAAAAATGGTATTAATAATAGAAAAAAGGGACAAACTAACATTATTTGCTGACCATTTGATCATCTACCTAGAAAATTCTCAAAAGAGTTAATTGACAAACCAAGAAGAGAGTTTAGCAGTGTAGCCAGATAGAAAATCAGCAAGGAAAAAAAATCAATAGCTTAATTATGTGCTAGCAAAAACCAATTAGAAAATTAAATGAAAAATGAACTTATTCTTAAAAGCAACAAATTCCATAAACTATCTAGCAATAAACTCCCGAAATGCCTAAGAACTATGTAAAGAAAGCTACCAACATTTATTGAATGGCCTTCAATAAAAGTTAGGTGTTCTCCCATAAATTAATCTATAAAATCAATGGAATCCCAATCAAAATCTCTGTAAAGCTGTTAATGGTACATGACAAGATGATATTTCTCTTTCTCCTGGAAGGGAAGTTTCCGGAGGTAGTCAAGAAAATTTGAAAAAAGAAAAACAAGGGGCAACTACCCTTATCAGATACCCAAACACCTTATAAAGTTATAGCAGTTAAATCAGTGGCTAATTGGTATAGAAATAGGCAAAGAATAGAGAAACATCATGAAGCTGACTTTTTAAATGCAGGGGTGGGCAAAACAATGAAATGTTCAATAAATGATACAAGGGGTTGACTATCTATATGAAAAAATATCCTATACAGCATGAGCCCATAGCATAACTAAATTACAAATGATTTTTAAAAGGTAAACCAAAGGAATACTTATTTTATAATCTTAGTAGGAGATACTTTTTTACTGATACCTAAAATCTACAAGCCAAAAAGGAGCATGAATTAGATAACGATTTACACCAAAAAATTAAAACTAGTTTGTCAAAAAATCACATAAATCAAGTGAGGATACAAGTGGTGAACTAGGAGAAAATAGTTATGGCATCTGAAAAAGAGAAGTAACAGCCAGAGCATATACAAAGCTCCTACAAATAAATAATTAAAAGACAAAAAACAAACAAACAAACAAACCCCCAAAAACCAAAACCAAAGTTACGTGGGCAAAATATATGAAAAGGTAATTCACAAATAAAAGAAATGCCAATGTGCAACAAATAATTAAACTGATAAGATTAGATGATACACTTGATCCTATCCAAAAGGTGGAGAAGCAATCCATGGGCAACAAATATAGGTAAAGATACTTAACTTTAGATATAATATTCTGGCAATCACAATAAAAATTAAAACAAGAAATTTCCTATATCACACTGGCAAAAATTAAATTGTAACACCCCATGCTGGCAGAGGTGTGGAGGAAATGAACATTCTCATATATTAGTGATAGGTAGGAGTATTTATAGAGTATGAGTTAGTAGTATCCATGGTTTGAACCTGCAGTTCTACTTCCTAGAATCTATTCTTCAGAAACACATGCACACATGCACAAAGACACAAGTACAAGAGAGTTTGTTGTAGCATGGTTTGTATTAGCATAACGATCCATCAGAAGGGTCGGGAGGAGGGCACTGGTGGGTGTTGTGTTCAATGGGTTGAGGGTTTGGTCCCCAGTACACCTAGAGTGTGGTGTGTCCTGCTGTGCTAGCTGCAAGTGATGGTCCTTCCTGGCCAATCTTGGCTCCCAGGTTAGGGCTGTGTGCTGTAGACAGGTTCATCCCCTCCTGACCAGAGTTGACATCCCTAAAGTGGTAATGGTAGCAACAATACTATATCAGGTTGTTTGCAGATTGAACCAGACCACATCCAAACACACCCCTATCTTCTACCCCATCTCTGTCAGAAAGAGTCAATGAATGGTCTGCCTGGTCAGGTAACGGGCTCCTCGGAGATCAATGGGGTGAGAGGGGAGCTTAAGCCAGCTCAGCCTGCATCCTTGTTAGAAAGAGTGCAGAACACCTCGTTAATGCTTCTTAGTGTTGGCATTGCTGTTAACATGACAACTACAACTATCATCAGGGTACACACAGTAAGAGGCCCACCCTCACTTCTGCTTAACATCCACACAAACCCATCAGACAACCTCCAGCTCCTCAGCCTGGCTCACAGGCCTGGCTCAGGCCCCACGGCCTCCTGGTCCTCCCCAGTGCTCTGCCAGATGTGTCTCCTCTCCATCTTCTGGAGACCTATGCTCCTGAGACGTTTCGTGAGGCCTCAGCCCCACTGCCATATCAACACACTTACAAGCTGTGTCTGCAAGTCACCCTGTCATTCAGCAAATATAAATCTTCCTGTTATGTTCTAGGCTCTGACATGCCTTGGATGTGGATTTTAATTTCAGAAGTTTTTAATCACGTTTTGGGGGACAGACACAGATGCAAATGAGCACAAAACTGTGCCTGCCACACGGTGGTTTACAGAGAAGAGCTCTGGAAGGCCTGTCTTGAAACTCTGCTTGCAATGCAATCATAAGGTTTCTACTTAGGGGGTATTTAGTTTAGCTTAGAAGGGGTGATGAGATAACAAGAGGAAGGGTAAATCTCCCCAAGTCACCCTCTGGCATGGCCCCTGCTGTGTGTGGGACTCAGGCAACGGTCTTAAATACAGAAAACATGCATTCTCTGTGGTCCTCACCCTGGTCATCCTGCAGACCTCTCTGACGAGGCTCCTGCAGCTGCTCAGAGCTCAGGGGAGACCCCTGGATTGGCCCCTACCCTCCTCTGCTAATAGATGCAAAAGGCTGGAAAACCATTTTGCCAAGTAGGCAACTAGGATTACCACTGAGCTCTCAAAGGAATCGTGTCAATTTGTAGCTCTTATTATAGCATAATGTTATTTCCTTAAAGTCTGCGTGCGCGTTTTAATGAATTCATAAAACTCAAACTGTAAATTTCATGGTGGGGAGGGGGTGACAGCACTGTGACTTCAAATTTGAGCTGAAGGGTGGGAGGAATCTTCTGTGGGGCTGGCAGCAGTGGGACAGTTCCTTCCAGGCTGATGCTGGGACGATTTCCCCCTCAGGCTTAGAGCCTGGGTTAGCAAGGTGACAAGCCTACCTACTCAGCAGCTCCTCCTTCCTCCCACCCCGAACCCTACCCCCATACCCTCTCATGGGCAGATAACCAGGTCACCTTCGTCCCAGCTCCAAAGTCCCACACCCAAGGGCCAAGCAAGCCATGCTCCGGGTGGGTGAGGAGCCAGGCCAGGTGGTATCTTAGAAAGGACTCTGACTTTTGAGTTATTTGGACCAGGGTTCAGATACTATCTTTGCTATCTTCCATCCGTGTGACCTCAGGCAAGTTAAATACCCTATGTGAGCCTCAGTTTCCTCATCTGTAAATGGAGATAATTCAACTTGGCAGGTTTCTTGGAATGACAAATAATGACTACTGATGATGGAGTGTTTCCTCTTTGCCAGGTATTGTCTTAGGCCCATTATAGGCATTAACTCGTGTAATCTCACATCAACTCCACAGGTAGGTGCTGTTCTTATCCCTGTTTTACATATGGGGAAACTGAGGCACAGAGCAGTATGTAATTTGTTGGAGATCACACAGGAGATCAGCTGGTTGAAATGCAAGTCATCTGGCCTCAGAGCCTTTACTCTTAATCATTCACTTTCTTGCCTCTCTAACCATGGAGCACTCATGCATCCATTCAAATATTCATCCAGTCACTCAACACTTTCCTAAGTATCTACTCTGTGCCAGGCCTGGTACTACATGTTAGGAATTCAGTGATGAGTGAAGCAGACGTGGACCCTCTTCTTCGAAGTTCTGTCTTAGGGACTCTGTGTGTGTGTGTATTGTGGGGAAATCGGGTGGAGAGCAACTCTAAACAAATAAGTAAGCAACAAAGATCCAGAGAGTGAGCTTTTTCTTTCTTTCTCTCTCTTTTTATTTCTTTTCCACAAGGGAAGAAAATAAAACACAGTAATGTGAATCATGAAGAGGTGGCCTGGCCGGGAGGTGAGCTGAGACCTGGGTGATGAGGAGCAGCTCCTTGAGAAGAGCAAGAGGGAAGCAGCACAGCTAAGTCCAGGTCAGCAGGTCCCTGAGGCCTCTGTGGCTTTGGTCTGGGGCCAGCTGCTTGCCCAGCACCTGTGAACTCTGGCAGTGCTGCAGGCTACGCCCAGTAACCCCAACTCTGCTGGGCTGTGGTCACACATGCTTGACCTTTGCTGGGTGTGCTGAAGGATCTTGTCCTTAGGGCTCCAATCAGACACTTCCTAGGAGCAGGACTAGGAGCAGGACTAGAGCCCTTCCTCGAAATGCAGACTGGGAAGCCCAGCTTCCACCTCAGTCTGTGTGTGTGTGTGTGTGTGTGTGTGTGAGAGAGAGAGAGAGAGAGAGAGAGAGAGAAGAGACAACAGGGAAGAGTAAAGAATAATTAGAAAGGAAACAATCTCTTAGCCACCTCCATGAGAATTCTGTGGCCTACATGGCTTTGTCGGGGCAACTCTCTTCCCACAAAGTCCTTGGTCATTCGTGTTCCCTGCCTCTCCTACTTTTAGCCATCACCACTCAGAACTGTGACAAGGGGCTGCAGCTGCTGGGGTGCAGAGAATCCAGCTCCAGGAGCCCTCTCCTGCCTGTCCTCAGCTGCCATTCAAAGGGCTGAACAGTTAAATCAGGGCAGAAATTGAGGCTGAAAAGTAAGAGAAGCAGAAAAGGAAATTGGAACTGAGGAAGCTGATCCTGACTTGCTGCTTCAGCCACTTGAGCTTTCAGCAGATTCACTTCATCTGGAATCTTTGTTGTATGCAGGGAGCTGCCTGGAGTTTGGGAGAGCAGGTGGGGACCAGAACACGGGCCTGTAACAATGAATGGAGCAGCTTTATTGTCTGGGTTTTCTCTCTCCGTTTCTGTGGCGCATGCATGCGCATGTGCACACACACACACACACACACACACACACACACACACTGCAAAAAAACACATCCTACGCAGCACACTGCACTGCACACATGGAAGCCTGTGACTGTCCACTACTGGCAGGAGATAGAGGGCTGCCGAAATGGGGTACTTAAAGAGGCTTTAATAAAGAGACTACTTACCTAAGTGTGGGCGAGGCTGCTTTTTGTCAGACCTGCAAACTAGGGAATGATGTTACTCATCTAAAGCAGTCTTGGTCACCTCACCCTCTTTGCCAGGCCTGGCTTGGTGTGTGTATGTGTGTGTGTGTGTGTGTGTGTGTGTGTGTGTGTGTGTGTGGTGACTGGCAAATGTGACTCCAGGTGATTGCCAGTGGCTTCTGGGAAAGACTTCCTTTGTGCTGAGAGACAGCCCTTTGTATACTCCCCTTTTTCCGGCTCCGCTGACTTTGGTGGGCAGATGCAATGCTGGGATCTAAGGCTGGTATTCAGATACCATGAGGGGAGATGCCGCCAACGTGATGAGCAGAAAGATGGGAAAAGCCCTGATCCTTAGTGGACCCAAACTCTCACTATGAAATCCACCACACGGAGAAATGCATGCTTTATGCAGACAGATAGACCTCGAAGAGAGAAAAGGAGGGAGCCACCAAGTGTCACATGCCAAATGCTGTATGAAATTTTACCCATCATAGAAGGAACTAACCAATCTCTGTCTACATGGAAACATGGGCTTGGAGAAAGGATGTTAACCTGACCAATAATGTCTTCTAAGGTACAGGCAATAAAGAGGATAGATGTGGCTGGTATGAACATCCCACAAGTTCAGGTGGCAGTGAAGAACAAGTAGTGACCTTTGCATTTTGAGCAGATTGTATTTTAGGAATGGGCCTTATCATCAGCCTTCTCCAGGGCTACTCCAAAGACCAACCTCCACTCTGCATTCAGAGACAGATTCCCAAAGTGCAGCTTGGACCAGACCCCTCCCTAGCCCCAACCAAAACTGAGAGTTCTCCACTGTCCACTGTCTCAGGTCAAACTACATACTTAGCATTCAAGGCTCATCCAACTAAACTCTCCAGGCTTCCTCCACCACACTTCACTGTCCTAGTACTCTGGGACCTGACACATCCTTCGCAAGGTCCACCACTGGCCAACCATTCTCTTAGAAAAGTGTTCTAAATAATGGTGCAGAGATGAATTTGGGGCAGTCCATCTAGCCTGTTTGGAGCCAGATACAAACACTTTTGCACAAAACTATTAATACCTAATGTAATTGAAAAGCACTGGCAACTGAAGCAAACCTTTTATTAACTATTACTCAGAGATAGAAGAAGGGGTTCTATCACATATCACAGAACAAATACTATTTATCTGCCACTTTAAACCCTGACTTCTTTCCCCAAATTTTCTCTTCCTACCAGGTTTCTGTCTCTTCTACTTCATTTTCTCCAAACCCTACTCTCCATCAACTGAACTGGCTCTGCCCCTATGCCTCCAACCCCCGCCCCCCTTCTCAAAACCCATCCAGTTTGCAACCTACTCAACAAAAATCTCAATGGGCTATCCTGAACACTCTGAATACTACAAATATCCCCAAATCCAGCTGATTCTCATTCTTCAGGCCTATAGGAGGTGGGTACCAGGGGCTGACATCATGGTCATCCTACAGATGATGAACCTGACATCCAGAGAGGTGAAGGGTCACAGAAAGCTAGGAAATGCTCCCTCCACCACCCACTCTTTCAGTCACTCCTCCCAGTGGCTTCTGGACCTTGGGCTCAACCAGTCTTTCAGTGAGCACCTGCTATAGCCCTGCACGTGAGAATCCTTTACTCCACCTCCCTTCTAATCAGGGCTCCATACCTCACCAGTGGTTTCCAAACTTTAGCCCAGTGCACAGTGAAATGCGAAAAGTAAGGGCAAGTGAAGAACAGCAAAAACAATTTGCTTTCGAATGTATATGAGATGCCAGCATCGAGTGACAATTTTAGCATCCAGAAAACACCTAGGAGGAAGTCATAGAATATAGTTATGTATGGCAGAAGACATGTGTATGTTGTTATTATGACAAAATGGATTGTGATTTTTATCTCAATGTGGTATTTTAGCATCTGAAATTTCTCAGTTATTCAGTATATTTTTCTTATATGGATCTTCTCAGAATACAATAAGGGATCAATGACTTGTTCACTCATATGGTGTGCATGGTATTTCTAATGCTTGAATATCAGTTTCTTCTTTCTTTCTATTCTACAGCACTGGGTGGGGACATGTGAATGAATGGCAAGTGGAATGCGAATGGAAGTTAGAGGTCACTGAGGCATGGAAAAGCTGGGGTTCAGTTCTCTAGTCTCTGAAGTCTACTCTTGGCATGCTGGATTGACCAAGGAAGCCATGTGTTCCAATGGTGTGGTTGAAGTGTGGAGGAGCCTCTAGCAATCAGGATTGCCAAGACCGGCCCACCCACATTTTGTCTGAGTGAGAAATAAAACATTATGGTCTTAACCCACCAAAATATTTAAAAGTTTTATTGAGGTATAATTTACTATCTAGGTGTTAAGTATATAGCTTGCTGGATATTGTACATGTATATGTCATGTAGCCACTACCCTAAGTTTTATTTTCTTGTCAAATCCTTTCTCCTTCCCAGACAAAAGTGTTTTGTAGTTTTCAGGATAAAAGTCTTGAACTTCTTTGGTTAAATTTATTCCTAAGTGTTCTATTCTTTTTCATGCTGCTGCAAATGGGATTGTTTTCTTCATTTCATTTTCAGATTGTTCATTGTGAGTGTATATAAATAGAACAGATTTTTGTATATTGATCTTATATCCTGCAACCTTGCTGAACTAGCATATTAGCTATTTAGTGTGTGTGAATGTGTGTGTGTGTGTGTGTGTGTGTGTGTGAATTCCTTAGGATTTTCTATATACAAGATTGTCATCTACAAATCATTTTACTTCTTCCTCTCCAATCTGGATGGCTTTTTTTTCATTTTCTTGTCTAATTTCTCTGGCTAAACCTCCTGTGGAATATTAATAGAAGTGGTCAAAGCAGACATTCTTGTCTTTTTTTCCTTGCCTTAAGGAGAAAGCTTTTTGGCTTTTAACATGAACAAAGCAATTTACATTTTCTTGCTTTCTACTCTACCAACCCTTCTCTTCCTCTTGTCTGCTTTTGAAGAACTCAATTTAAGAAAACCAAACTCACACAACTTCCTCTTCAACCCACTCTCTATCTGGTTGCCAAAGTGTTATTTACAAAAATAAAATCTTTTAGTAATAATAGCTATCCCTGAATAAGTTCACTAAATGCCTAGTTTTGGGCAAGAACTCCATGTAATATCAGCACTACTCTTATATCTGTTAAAAAACTGAGGTGCAAAGCTATTCAATAACTTGCCCAAGAGCAAAGGTCTAGAAAGAGGCAGAGCTCAGCCTTATATCCTTCACATTACCACATCTCACTGCTCTCATCAGCTCTGCTGTTTTCCACATACCACACTGCTCAAGAACCTCCCTGGCCAGAGCTAGCTCACATGGTCACTTCCAACTGCAAGGGAAAAGGGAGTCTGGGGAGGAAAGCATTTTTTCCCCAAGTGCAGGATTTTATTTCTCTCCTACTTAGTATCCTAAAAATTTTCGAAACCACAGAAACAATAAAAATAATATAATAGACTACAATATATATATCACTTAGACTCACCTATGGTTGACTTTTTTTTCCCTGAACCATTTGAGTGCAAGTTGCAGATGTAAGACATTGTGACACTTCACTTCCAAATACGTGAGCATGCATCTCCCAAGAACAACAACAACAACAAAACATTAATTCAATAATATCATTTAGGACATTATTCCTATGTAAAACTTTCCCAATTGTACAGTACCTTTATATAGCTTTGTTGTTCTTGTTGCTGTTGCTGTTGTCATTTTAATCCAGGATCTAATCAAGATTCACTGTTGCATTTAATTATTATGCTTCTTTCATCTCTTTCAAACAAACTTTTTGTTTTGTTTTGTTTTGTTTTTCATAACATTGCCCTTTTGGAAGAATCCAGGACATTCTGGATTTTTCTATTTGTCTCCTCATGATTAGATTCAGGTCGCTTATTTTTGACAATACTCCACAGGATATGTGTGTGTGCTCCTTATTGCATCACACCTGGAGGGACATTGTGTCAGGTTGTCCTACTGTATGTGATGGTAAATTTGGCCATTTGGTTAAGGCATGACTTCCAGGTCTCTTCATTGCAATGCAGTTTTACCTTTGTAGTTAGTTATTAAGAAATCTGTACTGAGACTTGGAGTTAGGTGAATAGCCTGTTACCCAACCACCTTTCACCCAATGGCTTTAGTATCCATTGCTGATTTTTGCCTGATTCAGTGAATTCATTTAGGGTTGCAAAATGGAGATTTTTTAAATCTCACATCGATTTGCTGATATTCTTTTGTAAAGCAGAATTTACCCCCTTTTCCCCATTCATATTCATTCTCTCTCTCTCTCTCTGTCAACACATGGGCCATTGGATTTAAAAAGCATTAAATGTTATAAGCTCAAATTGTCAAATTGTTATAATGCTCAAATTGTCCCAAGTTTGGCCAGTGGGAGCATAAGAGGCAAACTTTTCTGGGCAGGCACACTGCTGCACCAAAGGCAACTGGGATTCTGTCGTAAGGAAGGAGAAAATGGTTAGCGAGCCTGCCACAGCTTGTCTCCCCAAAGCCTCAGTCTCCTGGGTCTCAGAATGCGGTAATAACTCTCTCAGAATGATTTCCAGGACTGAATGAGCTGGTCATGGATTAACTGCATGAAAAGCATGAGTGCCTGCATCATACAGCCTGGCATGAAGCAGGTCCTAAAAAAATATGAATTTCTCGTCTCCTCCTTCTTATGGCATTGCCTTTATTCAAATCCTCATCCTACTTTGCATTTATGTCACATTATCTTCACCTGCTTGCATGTTGGTTTTCTGTGAGGTAGGGATACAAGACATGTTGGGTTGGCATGAGGCTTAGCTGTGCTGTCGTCAGTGTAACCCCCACTCCAAGTCTTGTGGAATTCCAGTTCTCTCCCAGGATTTTGCAGATGGTGGTTGTGGGGCGGGGGATGGGGAGGGAAGGACCATACACAGTCCCATGGTCACCTGTGGCTCTCGTTTTACTGAATTAATTTGTGTTAATTATTTTATCATCTGGCCGAGCAGTGAAAGCCATTGTTTTCTTCAAGTTTTACAACCCCTTTCCACATTCATAGAAGATGTGTGGGTGTTCAGGAGGCCTTGAATAATATGGGGAGCATGTAGTGGATGCTGAAAGCACCCCACCTAGATGTTTGACTGGCCTGTGATGTCATCCCCCAGCTGCTGTGGGTGTGGGCTGTTGGCAACTCACAGATGGTCACTTCACTGATGAATTGTCATGGGCTGCCAATGACTCACCAACGTGGGGTACAGAAGGCCGGTCCCCTTACCTCACAGTGGGACTATTTCTGGCCATAATGTGTGCTCTCGAGCCCCCTGGAGAGTCAGGCTGAAGCCAATCTCCAGCTTTGACCACATCTTTACTTAGCTTGTCCCCATCTTATCCTGTTTCTGCACTTCCTTTCTCCTGCAGTACACCTTCCATAAAACACCTGCCCCAGAATTCACTATTTGGGTTCTGCTTATAGGACAGAAAAGATAGAGGGAGATGCACAAATCAAAGTATTTTGAATAAAACTAGCTTATGTCTTTGTTCATAAAAATCCTCTGGCTACTTCACCTCTGCAATGTCCACTGGCTTCTGCACCCAAGCTCTTCTCATCTCAGAGCATCTCACTGGTCTCTCTCATTTGTTCACTCTCTCCTCCTCACTCCTCCCTTTCCAGGGTACCAATAGGAGCTCCAAATTACTCTCACTATTTCATGTGTCAGTCCAGTGTTCCTTGGTTCTAGATTTGAAACTCAGCTCCAGGACCTCTTCAGCAAATCAAAGCCATTCAACAACTCAGACAAACAAGAGGGGGCTTCATTCAAGGTTGTGTAGCTATCAATAACAATCATTTGTGTTCCTCCATTACACATAGGATCCTGTATGAGAAGCATAAACAGTGCTTCGCAAATTGCACTCCGTGCATGGTATGTATGCTCATTAGACAATGTCTCCTAAATGCTTAGGACCATTCACTGTTCTCCCAAGAATAAAACTGACCCTGGAATGTAAAACCTTCCACATTTGGGCCTTCCTGCTTTGACCCCCTTGCCTCTGGCTTTCCTCTGTTCTTTTCTCACTTTCTATTCATGTGGCTGGACCCTTTTTCTTTCTTGAACATGGAAAGGTCTTTCTGCTTCCAGGCCTGTGCACGGGCTGGCCTGCAGCATAAATCTTCCTCCATCTTCTCCTGGCGAGCTATTAGTCCTTAGGTCTCAATTCAGATGCTTCTTCCTTAAAGAGGTTGCTGTGGTCTCTCAAATTAAAGGAGGCCATCTCCTATTAATTTCTCACGGTGTCTCCCGTTTATTTACGTGCTTGCTTGTTTGTCTTTTCATTTGTTTCCTGCATTATATCTAAACACCAGGAAGGCAGGGCACATATTGTTAGTTATTGTATTCCCCACGGCTAGTTCAATGCTTGCCCGGTGCTTAGTGAGTGCAGCTCAGAAACAGTCAGCTGAACCAACCAAGCCAAGAGCCTTCGAAGATCGCCTTCATATGCTTATGCTTGGCTCAGCCCCCTTGGTGATCTCCTGGCCTCAGAACATGAACCTTGGCTCTGCTTCAAGGTGATCTTTCCAAAAGCAAGCACTGACCATTTCCAAAAGCAAGCGCTGACCATCTCTCCCTGCTTTTCAGCCTACCATTCCAGGCTCTCTGCGCGCAGGTACTGGCTGCTTCACTCTCAACAAGTTTTCCACGCCCTCCGCACCACGCCTTCTCGCGCGCCCTTTTTACAGAACGGTAGCCGGGGCTGGTGAGACTACAAGACCCACAATACCTCATAGGACTCATTGAGCTCCGGCGGCGACCAATAAAACGTGGTTTTGTTGGCTTATGCCGCTGCAGTTCGAGTCCCGGAAGTCACAGTCTGGCGTCAGCCTGGTTGCTCTGGACCCGGGTCTCATTGCCTCCTGTCCGCTTGCCTCCTGCTATGGGGAGCACCGAGAGCAGTGAGGGCCGCAGGGTGTCCTTCGGAATGGATGAGGAGGAGCGGGTCCGGGTGCTGCAGGGCATCCGGGTGAGCGGGCAGCCGGCGGGCGCGACAAGCGAGCACCGCCAGGGCTGGGCGGGCGTGGAGGGTGTCCGAGGGCGCAGAGGCTGCGGTCCGGCCTAAGGGGAGGTGCGGGCTGAGAGCGGGTAGGCTCGTCTCGCCCTTCCTAGTTCCTGGAGGAGAGCGTCTCTCCCTCTGCTCAGTAAATGAGGGAGGTGAGGCTCCGGAAATGCCTGGGATTACCCATGCAGGAGTGGCCACCTGCAGGCTTCACCACTACACTGGCATCGGGGAGAAAGGAGAGCGGGAGAGGTAGGGAGGCCACATTCCAGCTCCAGTTGAATTTGTTCTCTCTGTCCCCAGTGCACGCGTCTTGTTATGTATACACAAGATGCTTCCAGTCGTGGACAACTGTAACAGCCTCTTAACGGGGGGCTCTCCGCTTTTCAACACTGCAACCAAAGGGGCACTTTAGAAGTTAACGAATCAAATCACACACCCTTCCCCTTGCTTAAAAATCTGAGTAAGGGTTTTAATGGATGTCTAGCACTTTTAAGGTGAAGTGGAACCACCGTACCTTGTTTTACAAAGCTGTGCTGCTGACCTCTCATGCCAGTTCCTTCACCTCCCGCCCCTCTCCCATCTATTTATTGGCCTCAGCACCTCCTAGTACCAGCAAGATGTGAGTTTGCTCTAAGCATAGCACCTCTATATTTACTGTTTCCCCAACCTTTCTTGTATCTGACTCTTAACCATTCTTGTTATACCATCTGAGTATAATTCCCTGACCACTTAATCTATACTGCCTTCCCCCACACACTCACACATTTTTTTTCATAGTGCTGATCACCATTTGAAATTTATATTGATAATTTACTTGTTTACTCTGTGTTTTCCTAGAGTCTCAGCTCTTTGAGGCTGAGGCTCTCCTTTGATTAGAGACTCTTTCTCCAAAACCTAGAACAATAGAAGCAGCTCATATTTGATGCTTAGTGGAGGCTCTGGAGTACCCTTTATAGGTATCCTCATTTAATTTTCACCTGCCCTATGAGAGATCGTAGAATTCTGTTTGGCCATTTTATAGATTAAGGATGACTGAGGCACTGAGAGATGAAGTAACTTATCCAAGATCAACTAAGTGACAAGTGGTAGAGCTGAAATTGAAGAAGGCAACTCTAGGGCCTGTGCATTGAATGCTACACTTCCTCCTACATTTTCCTGGCACATACAGTAGGTGCTTTGTAAATAATTGAGTGGTTAAATGGATGTGAGACTAAAACTCAGTTTAAATAGAATGCAGAGCTGTGTATAGGTGAATTAGTTAATTAGGGAGGTGGCTCAGGAAAAGACATGGAGAAGTCTAACTTCTGGACAGATGGACAAATGTTAATTAGCTATTTGACCTTGGGTGAACAACTTTTCTTTTGAGGCTCAATCACCACATTTTACAAAGATGGGGGGAGGGTGCGATAATCCTATGTGGTGCCTAGAATCAGATAAAGATGTGTGTGGAAGTGTTTAGAGAAAATACAGAGTGTTTTGTAATAGAGTGGGGGCATCTATTCTTCCCCTGACACAGCACATTTGGTGCCTGCTAGGTGTTACCTGGTTTGACCTTAATTTGTGGCAAAGACAAAATGGGGAGGAGACGGTTGGTGTTGAAAGGTTGAGAGGCAGGAGCATGAATTGCAGTTAGAAAGATACCCTTGGCTATATTTGGGTGCCTTCCCATCTTTGTCACCTAGTATCTTTTTGGCGGGGGGAAGTGTTGCAAAGTTAGGTCAGTGGGAATCTTTTAAGTTTCAAGGGAATCCTTTTGGAAGTGATTTCCTTTAAGTTGACAGACGAATGTTATCTTTTTTGGATATTACGTTAGGTACACTTTATTTCTAGTTCTCATTCTGCAAGTCTAAATTCTCTTTAAAGAGGGAGAATCATTCTTAGAGAGGTTAAGGAATTTGCCTGGGACTTTAATTCAGATATTTTGGGTGCAAAAAAGAGCCTTTTCTTAATATTACAGGTCCCTCCCTACCACTGATATACAAGATAGCATGAAAATTCTGTGACAAAGCCTCTACCTGTCCTGACTGTTGGTGCCCCACTTAGTTCTACCAGAGGTTATTAAAATGGGAGGGAGCTGTGGTGACTGGTTGACTGCTGGGCAAACTTACTAGAGAGAAGAAATGGCTTGTCCTGAGGCACTGTCCGGGGCATGGCCCTTGCTATGAGAGTGCCTTCCACGTTCCCATCCTTCCCCTCTTGCTCGCTTCCCCTCGTGCTGAATTTGAAAGAGGGAGATCAGAGAGAAGGATGTGACAGCAATGAAGTGTTTTGGTGTAGGGGCTTTTTTGTGAGCAAAGTTACCTGGGTTGGGGAGTCCGCTTTGTCTGTAGGCAGGTAGGTAAAAATAAGTAGAAAAGATCATTGGATGAGCAAAACGAGAAGTTACTTTAGTGGAAGATAGGTGCCAAAGAAGAATATCTGCCCCAGCTCCTTCAGAGAAAATTAAGTATTCTTAAAGACCACTTGTGTGTAATCCCCTAGGCCTGGTCCTAGAAAGTGCTCTAGTTCTCTCAAAATTAAATGCTAGAGCCTAGCTAGTTTGCACACTTATTTGCATAAATTTACATACTGAGGTCAAGCCCTAATTCCATGGAAGGTAAAAGAAATTTAATTAATGCAAAATGCTGCACTTATATTCAACTCCAGTTTTCAGAGTAAGCATGTGTGAAATTCATAAAGATTTCATTTCAACCTGTATGTTTAACCTCATCCAATAAGAGAAGGCACACATGTGGTAATAAAATCCTGTATATGTCCCTTTTACCTTTTCTCTGCCCCATGGGAGCAGCCATCTTTGGTGATTCAGCTGGAGTTGGTTGCTCTTCAGCATCCAGACTCCTTCCTGTCCAGCCTTTTCCCCTTCCAACCACTCTGCAGCTTTTCCCTAGTCATTTCCCCTGCCTTCTGCTTCAGGTGTTTTCCCAGGCTTATTAACACCCTCCTGGCTGTATCACCTTTACCATCATTCATTGCTCCTTTGAAGCATGTCGGCTACTGCTGAAGGCAAGACCAAGGAGGATGTAGTAAGACACACAAGAAACAGTCCCCAAACTTGCCATTGCCCGAGAAGGCACATGCTGAGTAGTGCACCTACAGCTATCATTTGTCCATCACCTTAGTAAATGCTTACTGTGAACATTTTACTTGTCACGCACGGGGACTGGCTTTGCAGAGGTAAAAAGGAACAAAGCACAAGGTCCCTGCCTTCATGGAGACCTCAGCCCAGAAAATAGAGGCAAAGGAATAAAAACTACAGGTACTATGAAGGAAACACAAAGTGTGCAAAGAGTAATGGGGCCACCTGTTTGAGATGAGATGGTCAGCTAATGCTGCTCTGAGGAGGCTTGGAGATGCGTGTAAGCCAGCAGGGGAAGTATGCACATATTTACTCTGCTGAGTGTTTTAAGAGCACTATCTCAGATATTCCTCATGTTAACCTTTTGAGATATCCACATTTCAGAGGTGAGGATACAGGTTCAAGGAAATGAAGTAACCCAAAGTTACAGGAAGGTAGTGGTAGAGCTGGAAGTTCAGACGTTCCAACTCCATACCTTACGTGCTTGGCAGCCACGTGAGTGGGACGTTGGAGGAAGTTGGCCAGGTGATGGGCCCATTTAGGTGATAGAACCTGAAGGCCAGGCAGGACCCAGGAGGCAGCACTGCACTTCTCTAATCAGGAGTAGAATTTTACAAAGATTGTATCTGATGATAGTGATTTTTCTTCTTTTAAAACGTTTATTGAGATGTATTTTACATATAAAATTCACCCATTTCGGTGACTTCAGCAAATTTACAGAATTGGGCAACTGTCATCACAGTTGGATTTCAGAATATTTGCAAGGCCTAAAAAGATCCCTTGTGTCTATTTGCAGTCTCTCCTCACTCGTCTTTCAGCCTCAGGTCACCACTAATCCTTCTGCCTCCATACGTTTACCTTGTCTGGATGTTTCCTGTAAATGCACTCATATATCTTTTATATCTGGCTTCCTTCACTTAGCGTAATGTTTTCTGGTGCTGATTCATTGATGTTGTAGCATGCATAAGGAGTTTGTTCCTTTGTATTGCTGCATTTTGTTTATCCAGTTACCAGTTGATATACATTTGCATTGTTTCCAGTTCTTGACTACTATGAATGATGCCACTGTGAGCATTTGTGTACAAGTTTTTTAGTGGACACATGTTTTCTCTTGGATAGGTTCCTAAGAGTAGGATTGCTGGTTCATTCTATTCATGAATTTGGTCAGTTGACAGGTTTAACTTTTTAAGAAACTGCCAAATTATTTTCTAAAATGGCTGTACCATTTTACATCATTTCCACCAGCAATATATGAGGGTTCCAATTTCTCTTCAGCAACGCTTGTTATTGTTTATCTTTTTAGTTATAGCAATTCTAGTGGTTGTGAAATGGTTTCTCATTGTGGTTTGAATTTGTATTTACCTAATCACTAAAGATATTAGGTATCTTTGTGTGTGCTTATTTGCCATCTGTCTATTCTCTTTGGTGAAATATATATTGAAATCTTTTGCCCACTTTTAACTGGGTTGTTTCTCTTTTTATTATTGAGTTATAAGATTTCTTTATACTTTCAAGCCCTTTATCATATTGTGATTTGCAAATATTTTTTCCTAATATATGGCTTGTCTTTTCATTTTCTTAACGATGTTTTTGAAGTGCAGACATTTGTAATTTTGATAAAGTTTAATATATCAATATTTTTCTTTTATTGATTGTGCTTTTGGTGTTATATCCCACAAATCTTTGCCTAACCTAAGGTTATGGAAATTTTCTCCTATGAGTTTTATAGTTTTGGCTTTTATGTTTAGGTCTGTGATCTGTTTTCAGTTAATTTTTGTGTATGTTGTTATGTAAGGCTCTAAATCAGGGTTGGCAAGATTTTTCTGTAAATGACCAGATAGTATATACTTTGGCTTTGCTGATCATAAGGTCTTTATCATTACTACTCAACTCTGCTGTTGTAGGGTGAAAGCAGCCATAGGCAATATGTAAATGAATGGGTGTGGCTATGTTCCAATAAAACTTTACATAATCAAATGTTGGGTTGGATTTAGCTGCAGTACTAGAGTTTATTGGACCATTATCTAAATTCATCTTTCTTTGGGAGACTTCTGGTCAAGATGGCAGAGTGAATGCTATGATCTCCTCCTCCCATGACCACATCAGAATTACAATTAAATTATAGAATAACCATCCTTCAGAACCGCCTGAAGACTAGCTGAACAGAATTATAACTAAGAATATACAGAAAACACATCAAGATTGCTGGGAGGGGTTAATATGTGAAACAGGCTGGCCCCATACCCACATGTGGCAGTTAAAACTCTGGAGGGATATCTTCGCTGCTAAGGTACCCCTGAGTAGTCAGGCATCCTAGCTCTACACTGGGCCCCCCAGCCTCGAGCACCAGTGCCAGGAAGAGGAGTTCCCCACAACATCAGGGACTCAATTTAGGTGAGATGGAGGGCTGCTATAGACCCAGGCATCCTCTTAAAGGGCTCACACACAGACTTACTCACTTACAAACACTTGCCCTAAGCTCCAGCGAACGGACAGCATCTCGACAAGTGCCAGGGACATATGGAAAGGAACTGAGTTGTCTGGCTTCAGGGGAAGGACTGGAGGGGCCGCTTTGTCTGGTAGGCACCATTGTTCTTTGTTGAGCTCTTCCCCACACAGCCAGCAGGCTTAGGTGGGCACCATATCTGAGTCTCATCCTGGTGATTCCCTGAGAACCTGCTCCACTCAACCTATGCACCAGCCCAAACCTCTTTCAGGGGCTGATCCTCACAAGTGGCTGACCAGCCTTGAACCTTGCTTTAGACTTTCCTAAAATCTCTCAAAGGTCCACACACCCCAAACAAATAGTGGCTAGTCTTGATGTGCCCAGTACCTCTTGCTAAGTAAGCCCAGGCCCAGAACAAGTGGCATCCAGCCTCAGTTCACAATATAACCAATCCCAGGTGCCTCCAAGTCCAACATAGTCAGCTACCAATTGCAGATCACTTGCAGCTCCAACCAGGTAGCCCCTGGTTAGGCCTGCACTGGAGCCGCTCCTAAGAGGCCCCAGAACCAACCCACCAGGTGGTCAGCTTCAGACTGCACCAAATCGCCACCCAATTAGCACCACAAATGACACTCTAAAAGGTTGGATTTGGCAGGCAACAGTGCCCTGGTAAAGCAAATCCCACTTTATAGTATCATCCCCCACAACAACACTAGTCATGGCCAGTCCTCACAGCCAGTCAGCCCGAGGGTCGGTCAATCCCACCCACTGATGTGCCACTAGCAATCAAAGCTCAACTACAATAGAACAGACACAACCCACACAAGGGACACAGCTGGAGCAACTGGCTCAGGCACCAGGGAGACTGCCACTGGGCCCCACAGTGCACCTACTATGTTGACCACTCTGCCAAGACTGGGACATGTAGCAGATCTACCTAATACATAGAAACAAACACAGAGAGGCAGCCCAAATGAGTAAACAATCATGTCCCAAATGAAAGGACGGAATAAAACTCCAGAAAAAGAACTAAAAATGGAGACAAGCAATCTACTAGGTGTAGAGTTCAAAACACTGGTTATAAGGATGCTCAGTGACTTCAATGTGAACTTCAACAAAGTGACAGGGAACATAAAAAGAGAAATAGAAAACAAAAAACCAGTTAGAAATGAAGAATACAGTAACTGAAATGAATACATTATGTAGAATCAACAGATTCTAGATGAAGCAGAGGTTTGGGAGACAATGTAGCAGAAAATACCCAACTGGAACAGCAAAAAGGAAAAAGAATGTAAATAAATTGAGAACAGTTTAAGAGACTTCGGATGGCATCAAATGTAACATTTACATTATGGGAGTACCAGAAGGAGAAGAGAGCGAGCAAGGAATTGAAAACCTATTTGAAGAAATGATGATGAGAAACTTACCTGACCTGGTGAAGGAAATAGATATACAGGACAAGAAAGTGCAGAGAGTCCTTAACAAGATGAGCCCACATCAAGACATATCATAAGTAAAATGGCAAAGGTTGAAAACAAAGAGAGAATCTTGAAAGTAGTTAGAGAGAAGCAGTTGGTTACCTATAAGGGAGCTTCAATAAGACTGATTTCTAAACAGAAACTTTGCAGGCCAGGAGGGATTAGCATGAAATATTCAAAGTGATGAAAAGCAGGATGTACAACGAAGATTATTCTACCCAGCAAGGTGATCATTTAGAATTGAAAGAGAAGGAAAGAACTTTTCACACAAGAAAAATGTTCATCAACACCAAACTAGTATTATAAGAAATGTTACAGGAACTTCTTTAAGAAGAAAAAAATAAATAAATATGAATCAGAAAATATTACAAAGAAAATCTCACAGAAGCAAAGACATAATATTATGGAAGTAGATCAACTAACACTAATGCTGGAACTAAGTAAGGTTGAAAGGCAAAATTAGGAGTTTCATGTTTAATTAAAATATACTAAGGAATACACACACACACACACATACGTATGAAAGAAGTAAAAAATAATGACAAAAACAAAAATGGAGGGTGTGAGTAAAAAGTAGTGATACTAGAATGTGTTCAAACTTAAGCAATCAACAACTTGAAACAGACTGCTATAAACATAGCTTGGGATATGTGAAACACATGGTAACCACAAATCAATCATCTACAAGAAATATACAAGGAAAGGGAAAGAAATTCAAACAGAACACTATAGGAAGTCATCAATATTCAAGAGAAGAGAACAGAAAAATAAAGGGATAGAGAAATACAAAAGCAATCAGAAAACAATAAAATGGCAATAACTACAAACCTATCGATAGGTTTCTCTATTGATCACTTTAAATGTATATGGGTTAAATGCTTCAATCAAAAGTTGAATAGTTAAAGAAGTGATTATGTGTGTATGTAATGAAATATTACTGGGCCATAAAAAAAGAATGAAATCTTACCATTTACAACGTGGATGAACCTAGTGGATAAGTAAGTGAAATAAGTCAGGTTGGCGGGGGGTGGGTGTGGGGGGTGGGGAGAGACAGAGAGAGAGAGAGAGAGAAGATGAGAATGAGAATATAATTTTACTTTTCTGTGGAATTAAAAAAATGAACAAAAGAGAAACAAACATAGATACAGAGAACAAATTGATGATTGCTAGATGGGCGGGGGGGCTGGAGTCCTCGGGAAAAAGTGAAGGTATTAAGGAATGTAAATTGGCAGTTACAAAATAGTCATGGAAATATAAAGTACAGCTCAGAATATAGTCAATAATATTGTAATAAATATATATAGTATCAGGTGGGTGGGTGCAAGACTTATTAGGGGGGGTTACTTTGAAAGTTAAATAAATGCTGTATATCTGAAACTCATAATATTGAATGTCAACTGTAATTGAAAATTTAAAAAAATTAAAAAAATAAATGGTTCTTTTTTTGTATGAAATATCTAATATTTTCAAACTCCATTTGTTGAAAAGACTGTCTTTTCTCTATTGAATTACCTGGGGACTTTTGTGAACATCAGTTGACTATAAAGTAAGGGTTTATTTCTGAACTCTCAGTTCTGTTGATAATTCCATGGATCTATATGCTGTATATCTTATCTTTATGCCAGTACTACACTGCCATGATTATTGTAGCTTTGTAGTAATTAAAAATTAGGAAGTGTAAGCCCTCAAATTTTGTGCTTGATTTTGATTGCTTTGACTGTTCTTATACATTTTAGGATCAGTTTGTCAACTTCTATAAAAAAGCATATTGGGATTTTGATGGGGTTTGCATTGAATCTATAGATTACTTTGGGAGAATTGCCATTTTAACAATATGAGGTCTTTTAATCAGTGAATATGAAATCTTTTTTCATTTGTTTAGATCTTTTAAAATTTTTTCTCAGTAATGTTTAGTACTATCAGTGTTCACATCTTGCATTTCTTAAATTGATTCCCAAGTAGTTTATTTTTTTCGATGTTCTTGTGAATGGAATTGCTTTTTATTTTTAAGTTTTTAAAAATTTATTGTTCAAGAGAACGTAATGCTAGACATTTTCAGTCCTTATGTACTGATAACCCCAACAGGTCTATTTCTCATCTGATGCCTTACACAGCTGTTACAGTACCTCCGACTATATTCTCTGTGGTGTACTCTACATCCCATGACCATATACATATATATGCACACATACATATACATATATACACACATACACACATAAATATACATAGTCTACATTAAACATGAATTTATATTATTTTTAGGTATACAATACAGTGGTTGGCATCTATATAATTAATGAAGTGTTCCCCTGATGGGTCCACTGTTCACCTGACACCCTGCATAGCTTTTTTGACATTATTACCTAAACTCACCATACTGTACCTCACATCCCCATAACCACTATGTGTCTACAAATTTGCATTTCTCAATCCCTTCACACTTCCCACCCATCCTCCCTATCCTCCCTTCTGTCTAACTCCATCAGTTGGAGTTTATTTCTGTTTTGATTTTTCGTTTATTCTGTTCTTTAGATTGTATATATAAGTGAGATCATATGGTATTTGTCTTTTTCAGTCTGACTTATTTTGCCTAGCATGCTAACTTCTGGCTCCATTCGTGTTGTTGCAAATGGTAAGATTTCATCATTCTTTATGGCTGAGTAATACTTCATTGTGTAAATGTACCACAATTTCTGTATCCAGTCATCTATTGATGGGCATTTAGATTGTTTCCATATCTTGGCTATTGTGAATAATGCTGCAATAAACAGAGGAGTGCCGGTATATTTTTTGAATTAGTGTTTTGAATTTCTTTGGGTAAATACCCAGGAGTGGAATTGCTGGATTGTAAGGTAGTTTCCATTTTTAATTTTTTGAGGAACCCCCATAGTGGCGGACCAATTTGTAATTCTACCAATAGTGCACAAGGTTTCCCTTTTCTCCACATCCTTGCCAACACTTGGTGATCGATTTATTGATGGAAGGGTCATGAATTAATTAATACAAACATACAATCCAACATACATTTACTAATGAGCTAGCCACTATAATAAATAAGACCGTCTTTACCCAAAAGAAAAAACAGAATTTAAGGACAGAAAGGAAGGGGTGACTGAGAATATTATAAGATAAAATTATCAATACAATAAAGGGAAACTACAAAAAACCTACAACTAACATACTTAATTGTTCAACACTGAATTTTTTTTCCTAAGTAGAGGAACAAGGTGAAGACATTCACTTTTAGCACCTCTATTCCATATTATACTGGTGGTTCTAGACAATGCAAGAAGGCAAGAAAAAAAAAGAAGGAGAGGGGTTTAGATTAGAAAGGAAGAAGTAAAACTGTCCTTATTTGGAGACAACATGACCCTAACTATATAAAATTATAAGGAATCAACAAACAAGCCAACCAACCAACCCATGCTAGAATGAATATATTCAGCAAGGTTGCAGGATACAAGATCAATATACAAAAATAAATTGTATGTCTACCTACTAGCAATTAAGAATTCAAAAATGAGATTAATAAAACAATTCTAATAATAAAGAAATGGATTTGTTTTTAAATCTCAGTTTTGGATTCTTTATTGCCAGTAGGTAGACATACTGTTTATTTTTGTATATTGATCTTATATCCTGCAACCTTGCTGAACACATTTATTGTAGTAAGGGTTTGTTTGTTTTTAGATTCCTTATGATTTCATAAAGGTAAGGTCATGTTGTATCCATATAAAGACAGTTTTATTTCTTTCTCATCTGGATGCCCTGCTCTCCCTCTCCCCCTACCCCCATTTCTTGCCTTAATTGTATTGTCTAGAACAAATTTGTCCAACCTACAGTCCTGTAGTCCACATGTGGCCCAGGATGGCTTTGAATCCAGCCAGCCCAACACAAATATATAAACTTTCTTAAAACATGAGGTTTTTTTTTTTTGGCATTTTCTTTTTCTCCCCAGCTCATCAGCTATCATTAGTGCTATGTATTTTATGTGTGATCCAAGACAATTCTTCCAGTGTGGCCCAGGGAACCCAAAAGATCAGACACCCTTGGTCTAGAACCTCCAGTATAATATGGAATAGAGGTGCTGAAAGTGAATGTCTTTGCCTTGTTCCTCTACTTAGGAAGAAAATGTTCAGTCTTCTACCTAACCATTAAGTATGTTAGTAATAGGTTTTTCATAGTTGCCCTTTATTATACTGATGATTTTATCTTTTAATATTCTCAGTCACCCCTTCTTTTCTGTCCTTAGAATTTGTGTTTTTCTTTCATAAGCTCTTGGAGGGTAAAGACTGTCTTATTTATTATAGTACCTGGCTCATTAGTAAATGTATGTTGTATTGCACGTTTGTATTAATGAATCAATGATCCTTCCTTTACCTAAGCTGGTGATCTGGTGGCACCTGTGCATTAGAATCCTACTCTTTTACTTCTTGTAATTCCAAGGCTTTAATTCAAACTTGTTCAATTTGCATGCCACAAACTTCCTTTTCCATCTTGCTGTTGCCTAATGATAGGCATCTTGATGTCTGAGCATGACTGTTGTTGCCCCTTTGCATATTGTGTTATGTTACGTTTTTCACTGATGATGTAAAGGCTGTGTGGTGAACAAAAGATTGTGGAAGACCAGGGCTTAAGCCCTGACACTTAGAGTGATAAATCTCTACTTAATGTTCAAGGTGGCAATACAGTGAAGCACCTCCGTGCACCTTTTAGCTAGGCACTTTGAAGGGGTTGGATCACAAATCTTCCCCATTCTTCTCCAGATTGAATGCTCCATTTGAGTGTGTGCAGTTAATGGGGTCATAACAGGAAATGCCACCTTGGAAAGCCAGGAAGTGGATGGACGAGTTTTCTACAGCTTTCCAGTGAACAGCAGCATCCAGATCTGGATATCAAGTCCAGCAAACATTGCTTGACATATTGTATGCCAGTCCCAGGCTAGGTGCTTTCCCAGGTGTTACTCTCTTTGTTCTCTCAAACATCACGCTGTGGTCTGGTATCAGAAAACAAAGTGGAGCTAATTTTGTAGGGAAGCAAAGCACTTTTGGTCCCTTCACCTTTTCCCTTTTAGTTGCTGAAGAGTGGAGAATCATTTTAGAGGCAGGATGGTACAAAGGCCGTGACTCCTGCACGTAGACTTTTCATTGGTGCCCTCCATTCATCTAGCTCAAGGGGTCTCAGAACCACTGTGTATGAGGAGGATAGTAAATGCTGGCTACACAACCAGGCTGGACTTTAGGAGCAGATTTAGTAGCTTCCAAGAGTTGAATTAAACATTGTTTACAGTTTCTCTTAATACTACAATGTATCCAGTAACAAAATTTAAACAATGTAAGAGTTGGTTTACACCTTACCTTCTGACTTCATTATAATATATAAGCTTTAAATAAGATGAAATTCCACCATATGTGGTCTGACAATTAAGTTCACAAACTCATCCTTGAAGAAGTGCTATTAATACAAATATAATTGCTGAGTATTACTACAGTCACCTTCAAAGTACTCCCCTTGGGAAGCTCTGTACCAACGCCAGTGCCTTGTCCACCCTTCAAAGCAATTTTGGAACTTTTTGGAGTAGCCATGAGAGCTATCATCATATGATCTTTGATGTCCTGAATGTCATGAAAATGTCTTTCAGTATTTCCTTTATCTTCTGGTAAAGAAAAAAGTCACTGGGGGCCAGAACAGGTGAGTGGGGAGGGTGTTCCAATACAGTTGTTTGTGTACTGGCTGAAAACTCCCCACAGACAGTGCCGTGTGAGCTGGTGCATTGTCGTGATGTAAGAGCCACCAGTTGTTGGTGAGTAGTGCAGGTTGTTTTTGTCTTTTTTATGTAGCCTTTTTCCGCACTTCTAAATAGTAAACTTAGTTAACTATTTGTCCAGTTGGTAAAAGTCCTCACTACAGTTCATAATGAACTATCCCTCTGATATTAAAAAACTGTTAGTAATGTTGTTTTGATTCTTGATTTGGACTAACGGAAATGTTTTGGTCATGGAGAACTGGCTGACTTCCATTGTGCACTTTGATGCTTTGTTTCAGGGTCACACTGGTGCACCCATGTTTCATCACCAGTGATAACACGGCCCAAAGCATCGTCTTGCCTCTCCAAAAGGTCTTGGCAAACTGACTCTCCTTTACTTTTGTTCATTGGTGAGCTCCTTTGAGACCATTTTTGCACACACCTTTCTCATGCCAAGATTTTCAGTTTAGATTTTCCTAACTGTTCTTATATCGATGTTTACTTGGTCTGCTGTGCTTCTCACAGCTGATTATTTTGATGCACAATTTGATGAATTTTTGCAATGTTTTTGTCAATTCTGTTCGTTACTGGCCACCTTGACCTCTCTTCATCAGTGACACTTTCTCTCCCCTCAGAAAAATGTTTAATCCATTTGTACACTGCTGTTTTCTTTATGGCATTGTTCCCCTAGACTTGGACTAACATGTCCCTGATTTCACTTCTACTCTTACCAAGTTTATCAAGAAATTTAATGTGTGTTCATTGCTCTAATTCAAACTCTGACATTCTTGTGATGGCACAAAAAACATGTGACAGCAATAATGAACGCCACTCAGCAAGACATTGTCACACATCAACATGAACAAAGCTGAGACAGATACACCGAGTTTATGACACCTTAGTGAGTTGTTTGTACAGTGCTGCCAATGTAAGTGCATGGTGGCAAGTTTCTGAACTTAATTGTCAGACCTCATAACACTTAACTGTACTTTATGTGTATAGTCTTGATCTTTTTATGTAGAAGATTAATCTATAAAGTAATATAAGGAGAGCTGTTAACATTTGGGAGGTAAAGTCACTGTAGTTTTCAAGTGCTACACTTTCCACCCTTAGGCTGCATGCTCTCCCACAGCAGGTCTAGTATCCAGGATCAGACCTTTTGTCTGCTGTTTCTCGGGCTGGTCGAGGCTTCAAAGTGTTTCCTAGTTCAGTCCTCTTTCCCTGCTGCACCCTGTCCCTGGCCATTCTCTTTCATCCTCATTCTTGAGTTCTGCATTCTGAAAATCCAATCCAAAGCTGTCTTGAACGCCACTGGCCATGTTCCTTACATGTTGCGTGGGTGCATGTAACTCACTTCATCTAGTGAAACTCCCCCCTGTCCCCTCCTCTGCCTCCCAGAAATCACCCTGTTTTCTAGTTGTGAATGGCTTCTTCCGTCCACTCATTCAGAAAGCTGGATCTTCGTTCCTTTTTTTCCTCTACATTTAATGACAGATCTTGAATTTTCCCTTTCAACTGTTTTTCTGTTTTATCCTCTTCTCTTATCCTTTTTGCTCTGTATTTCAGTTTAGGCCCATTGCATTTTCCCCTTGGCCATCTTATACATTGTTCTTCCTCCCCATAGGCTTGCTTTCCACAAATCTATACCTCCCAGTGCTAGCAGGGCAATGTTAAAGGTAAATTTTACTTTTGAACAGGTTTCAGGCAAATGGTAATGAAGTTCAGATAGTTCAAGAGGAGGCACATAGGGGAAAACACACCTCCCTTCTATCTTCTTTATGATTCCTGCTCTTAGAGGCACCACCTGTTACTAGTGTCTTGAATCAGAGATTGTTTAGAGTTACAGTTAATTGTGGTACTTCCTTCCTTCCCTTCCTTACATGCTTCTCATTGCTTCTACGTTAAAGGCAGATCCCCAGGCCTGGCTTTCCTTTGTGTGCTGGCACCACTTTTCTGCCTCTCACCGCGTGTCCCCATAGGGAGGACACTTGCTCCTGCTATACTCTAAGCTATTTTGTGCTTCTGTGCCTGCAGTTCTGTTCTCTGCAGTACTTTCTCCTCCTTTGGCTCCTCTTCATCCTCAGGACCAGTCCAAGTGTTAACTTTCTGCAGGATGCCTTTTGTGATGTCACTGTCCCACCTCTTGATGGTCACCAACCAGGGTCCTGCAGACTTTAAGCTTACCTCCTTGTGCTTACTGCTCTGGGCGGAGAGGATCTCTCCCTCATTTACCCCTATACTGCCCCATGAGCACAAGCCACCTCTGTTAACGGTCTGTCCCTAGCACGTAGGGCAGAGCTGGGCACAAGTCAGCAAAATACTTATTGAACAAATTTGAAGCCACTAGCTCGGATTTTCTTGCCCCATACCATGAGTCCAGAACTTTGTGGTATTATTAATTTAAAATAATTGCCAACATGTAAAAATTGGAGGGGGTTCCCTGGTGGTGTAGTGGCCAAGGCTTCGGCGCTCTCAACGCTGCGGCCTGGGTTCGATTCCCAGCCAGGGAACTACCCCTCTTCCCCCGCCCCCCCCCCCCGCCCCCGCCAAAATCGAAGGTTTTGCATAAATTCACTTTTTAGCTTTTTTGGGGGAAAATTAAAAGTCTGGTCCATATTCCCATATGGTGAAACTTTTCCATATGGATTTACAAGTTAGCTGCCCTCTTTTTGGAGGGCATATGCTCTCACTACTGTCCTTCATATTGTCCTTGCATGTTTTTCCCTTGCCAGGCCTATTTTATTATTTTTTTGTCACTTGCTGATCCCTCTGGGTAGTTGTGTTTGCCACAATAGGTGTAGGAGGTCTCCGTGGGCTCTTCTTGGTTTAACATTCTGGGATTTGAATCTGGTGAACAGCCAGAACTAATTTCAGCTCATCAAAAACTCAAGGACTAGTGAGCAAAATCTCCAAGGCAACAACAGCCTTAGGCAAGGAGAAAAATCCTTTTAGATTCATAGCACTGGGCAGCACCTCTATGGAGTTTGGGGTGTCCATGCACCAGGAGCCATGCCAGACCTTGCACCCTGCAAGCTCGGTCTTCTAGAAACTGCCTCAGGTGCTCACCTAACTGGAGAGAGCAGTGGTCAGTTTATCTTATGGTACCAGGTGGGTCCTCAGTAATGGGTGCCCTGAGTGGCCGCAGCTGTGGCCATGCAGGCCTGGCTCACTGCTGACTCACCACAGAACCCGGGGCAAGCTGCTTCTCTGCACCACACTTTCTCCATCCTTGCATGGGGGCGGGGGGCTCTTCTGTAAGATGATGCTGTGAAGGCATCTGGTGGACATCAAAGCATTCGTCAATGCAAAATGTAATGCTTAGAAAGCTGCCTCCACATTGCTGCTTCGTAAATATGTCTAGATGAATAACATGTTAGGACTAAAATATGCCAGTTTTCATATTGACATTCTCCTAATTTAAGTCGGCTGTTTTATGAGTGCGTACATGCTCCCCACTTCCTGCCCCTCCCCAGGGGCTCACTAAGCACCATACGTAAATGGGTTGAAAATGGAACTTGCACGTATTTTCTTTTTCTTGAATTGGCCCTTCTGTGGACATGGTTGCTCGTCACCTCAGAACGGCTCTGTGTTTCTGCCTTCACTTATACAGGTGTCACTGTTGGTGCCCAGGCTTTGAATGGGAATATTGGCCCCAGCACTTAGGACTTTCTGTAATCTTGGGTGAATTGTTTCACTTCTCTGACTCCAGTTTCTTTTCTTTCTTTCTTTTTTTTTTTTCTTCTTTGCTTTTTGGTAGGTGGGTAGCTCCCTGACTGGGAATCGAACCCAGGCCGCAGCGCTGACAATGCCAACACCGAAGCCTTAAGCCACTACACCACCAGGGAACTCCCAGCAGTTTCTTTATCTATAAAATGGGAGTGCACCAACCCTGGGGTCTGACGTGTGGGGTGTGCTCAATGAATATGAAGTAATGGTTGTTTTTATCATTGTCTTTAAATGGGAGCCCCTGCCATCACTGTAGTGTTGAGTGCCTCTGCTGCAGTTTTGAGATTTGTTGCCCGCTTCTGGAGTGTAGGGGCATTACATCCTCTCTGGTCTGCCCCTCAGCACTGTGATGCCTGGGATTCCCTAATTTCTTTCTTCACATACTTCCTCTTTTAGCTTTCTGTGTAATCTATTTGCCTGTGGAACAGAGATGCCCAAATGGACTGAGATCTCACAAACGTACTTAGAGAACTGTTCTTGGCTCAGTGTTAGCCAGGCTTGTGTCTTGCTGTTGTCATCTTTCCCTCATTTATTCTTTTAAGATTTTTTTTCTTCTTGCAAAATACATCTTGTTTTTAGATGCCAGTTGTTCAGCAATTCTTATAAGTCCATTCAGGCTTTCCCAAGTCTCCTTATAAAAGCATACTCTCCCTTTTTATAGTACACATGAGATCATGCTGTATATACCACTCTTTAAATTGCTTCTGTCACCTGCTCTGTGCATCAGGTCAGTTGCCAGGTCTTCAGTCATTGCACTTCCTTGGTGTCTCTTGCAGCCACCTCCTCCCCTCACTCCTGCAGCAATTGCATTTCAGTCATCTTACTCCCGATGCTCCCTGCCTTCAGCGCTGAACACCCTCCGCCCCTCTTCCTGCTTTGCCAGACTATTCTTTGCAAGGTGAAGATCTGACTGAGTTCCTATTCAGAAACCATCGACGGCTCCCAGTTGACTACAGAATAAATTACAGCCTCCTTCCCTTGTCAGTCAAGGCCTTGACTGAGGGAGACCCACCAGTTCTCCACATCTGATCTTCTTCACGGCCCTGTGCTGTCAGGCTGAACCGCGGACTCTCTGAGTGCCCTCCCTCTGTGCCTCTCTGCCTGCCCTTTCCTCTCCTCACACCCCTTCTCTGCAGTCATCTGTTTAGGCCCAACTCAGGTCGTATCTCTTCCAGCTGGATCTTAGGTTTCTTTTATTAGAACTTCTGGGCACGTTAGTTGAGCTTCTTACACCTGACAGCTTAGCAGCTTGTGTCCTCTGTGTGAATTCATCTTAGCCACCCTATTGTACTATAAGCTCTTTGAGCATAAAGCTCTTGGCTGTGACATTTTTATGTGCTGCATGCTACAAGTGTTGTGTAATAGAAATAGGCCTGTAATAAATATTCAGTTCATGTATTTAAGAAATATGTGAGCATCTCCAGTGTGCTGGACACTTTCTAGGCACTGAAGAAAATAACAGCAAGAACAAAACAGGATCCCTGCTCCCATGGAGCTTATATTCTGATGGGAGTAATGACAAGCAAGTGCTGTGAAGCAAAATGAAGCAGAGGAAGGGAGAGAAAGAGTGATGGCGGGGTCATGACTTAGGGTCATCTGGGAAATGCAGGGAGGACTTGTGACTCATGCAGCTCGTGTTCCCTGGCTTTTCTTAGCAAACCTGACTCTGACCTTCTCCATTACACGGGGTCAGGGGCACACTACTATGGTAGCTCTTTCGTTCAGCACTAGGTTATACCCACCTGGGCTTCTTATGGCAGCACCCTTTACCCCCAGCCTTTTAGTCATGGAGGGGCACATGACTTACTCATAGACCTATGTGGTTTAATTAGGAAACCTCTAGCTCCCTCTTTGGGAACTTACCTCTAAAGTCAGTTGCTTCTGGGTGAGGGAAGCATTTGGTTGCAGTCATGGAATGGTTATGTTAGGAAGTGGGGTCTGGGTCCCCAGCTTCCTTTGTTGGGATGGAAGTGGTGAGGTCTTTGGACATATGTGACTTTGATTGAGGCCTGACTTTGTCTGTGCCTTATACACTTGTGGCCATGGCACTTGTGGGCCAGGGCTGGAGAGGAGATAGAATCTTCTTGGGCTCCATGTTGTCACTGGAGACCTGTGGAGGTACCAGCCAAGTGCACCATGGTGGTGGCAGGGGAAGGCCCTTAGCTTTGGAGTCCCATGTTACTACACCCTGAAGTGAGGTCAGAGGTGGAGGGTCGTTTAAAAACAATGTTCCCAATTTAATTTTGGACAGATTATGCATGCGGAACATGTAGAATAGTGCTCATAGTATGTGGTGAATATTACCTGTTGTTACTCTAGTAGTCCTCCTTATCCTTGGTTTTGAGTTACTTGGTTTCAGTTGCCTACAGTCAACCATGGTTCAAAAATATTAAATGGCAGACTCCAGAAATAAACAATTCATAACTTTTAAATTGCACACTGTTCTGACTAGTGTGGTGAAATCTTGAGCCCTTCCACCCAGGATGTGAATGGTCCCTTTGTCCAGTGTATCTGTGCTCGATGCACAGTACAGTAAGATAATTTGGAAGAGAGACCACATTCACATGACTTTTATTACAGTATATTGTTATAATTGTTCTATTTTATTATTAGTTATTAACTTCTTACTATGCCTTATTTATAAATTAAACTTTATCATAGGTATGTATGTGTAGGAAAAAACACTATATGTAGGATTTGGTACTATCCATGGTCTAAGGCAGCTGCTGGAGGTCTTGAAACATAGCCTCTGAGGATAAGGGGTGACTACTGTATTATTGATTAGGTCATGTAATTTTATTTACCCAGTATGTGCCTGGTATAGATTATAATTAGTATTTGTATGGTGCTTTGCATTTTCACATAATAGCTAATTTGGTTTTTACTTCGTGCTAACTGCTTTATGTAGATTGCTTTATGTAATCCTCACAAGAGCCCTACAGTCTACACCATTTATTATTTTCATCTTACAGAAGAAACTTAGAGATAAGATGTCCCTTGCCTAATGTCATGCAGCTAGCAAACAGCTTAGTTGGGATTCAAATCCGTGCCTCTCTGACCTGAAAGCACTTAATTCCTGAGCTGTATCACAGGGGTCCCCATTTTGTAGGTGAGAGGATGATGCTCAGAGAAGCTGAAGAACTGGGTCAGGGCCACCTAGCTGGAGCATGGGTAGTGCTCCTCTTTTCTTGCACTGCTCTGGATTTGGCCTTCCATTTCCTGACCATATAGGACCACATCTGCCTAGCTGTAATGGCACAGTGACCATTGGGCCTCTGGCACTGAGTTCCCAGACCTATCTGGCTCTGGAGGCCTCCATTCTGGTTCTCTTGGTACAGGGAGCACTGCCCAGATGGTGTTTATTCTTGCATCACTACTTGTGTGTATGTATATTTGTTGATTAAAAATATTACTTGCTGTGTTTTGTAGTAACATTAAAATATTAGAAATCTCCTACTGCCAACAAAAGGCTTGCCAATGTTTGTCTTAACCCCTCACTCACCAAGTAGTATAGTTCAGATCATGCTACCTGGGCTGGGACTAGGAGATCAGAGCCTGTGACTCACCTGTGTAGAACCCCACCGTAGCTGCTTCTGCCCTTGGAGCAATTTGAGCCTCTTACTTTTATGTGCCAATACGGTCTTGCCTTTTCCTGCCTGTCTGGCCTGGTCATCTGGTTCCATTTTCCTTCTTACACACTGGCCTTCTGTCAGGCCCTTGGACATACCAGCTTCAGTTCTTCTCAGTCTTTGCACTTACCCTCTCCTCTGCTTGGAACTAGATCATTTTCTTCTGGATCTCAAGATGTAAATGTGGAATGGGAAGTCTTAACATTAGTGTCATCTCCTCTAAGAGGTCTCCCCAATGCCTGCACTGCACTCACGTGCCCCTAACAGTGCAATATTGTATTTTATTCTTTCCTAGCACTCATCACTAACATACTTCACTGATTTTTAAGATACGTATTTTAACATCTCTGAAATAGGGAGGTTATGTAGTAGGTGGAATGTTAATTTCATTGGTGTTTTTTGTCTTTCTTCAGATTATATAAAAATAATGGTGTGACTTACAACTATTTTAGATTGTCTTAGGTTGAATGAAATGGGATTTGTGAAGTGGTTTACTTGTTTACTTTAAGTGAGAGACAAATAAGCAAGTAAACAATTAGACTATAAGCTGCATGAAAGCAGGGACCACGTTTCTTTCAATGAAACTGCTGTTTTATTGCTGTTTCTTTTACCTACTGTTTCTAGAACATTAGTATCACACAGTGGGTGCTTAATAAACAAATACTTGGTGGGGGAAAAGAGGTTGGAGTTACAGTGTCCTTGGCCAGGCTGTCTCCTCTGGTTCCCATGTGGCTACACTACTAGGGCTTCTTCTCTACGTGTCCCAGCACCTGGTCTTGTCATATGGCCCTTTACCATAGCATGGATTGGGACATTACCAGCTGTGACTGTCTGTTTCATGCATATCACATGTCATCAATCACCCACACCTACATGGATTCTGGAACCCCTTAGTGCTCTCCCCCCTCTGGATACGTGCCTCAGAGGACTGGTGCATCTCTCCCAGAGTCCACTGGGAGATGTGGGGAGGAAGGGAGCGATGCCCCATGGTGTGCTGGTTAATGTTTAACAATTGGCTTTCCTCCCAAATCAACAAATCAGCATTTGTTGATTTCTGTGGCTTTTCAAGCCAAGTCTCTGAGGTATGTATGTATTTGATCATTAATTTATGCTGTGCTGTAGAAGACTTATCCTAGTCAATTACATTTGAATTACGAAAAATTATTAGGTATCAAAAAAAATGGTTGTGGCCAATTTCAAGTTGTTGTCATGAAGTCAACCAGCTTGCAGAATTCCTGAAAATTTTAAAGTTAGCTCTTATGGGTCGAATCCAGGACATCATTGGGACACCCTCATCTTCTTTCCATGCACATTCACTCTTGAGTACCGGTTCCATGTCCCTACATGCCAAGGAGGACATTCTGTCTCAGCCTTGCCGTCATCTCACACCCAATCAGGTGCCCCACCTTGACCCTCTGTGCAGCTGATTTGAGCAAGAAATGGGCACTTGGCTGTGCTGTGGAGTTTGCTCTTGACTTTCTAATACGTTGACTCATTGTGGGCTTCTGTGGCTGTAAAAAGAGTGAGTGAGCCAGCAAAGGGCCCTTTCCATTTTATAAGCTGGGATTTTATATCTACAATCAAATTAATTTGTTACTCTCTCAAAATAGCCTCTCTTTTCCTGATTTCCCTTTTTCTGTCATTTGCACTTAAGTTCTACCACTAACATGAGATCAAAACTCCTTTTTCTTCTTTAACTGTGCTCTCCTTTGTTCTGCACCGCGGAGGCTGCACTAAAGCCTGTTGTTCCATGTCACTGCAGCTGCTGCAGTCCCTTGTCACTTCATGACCAAGAGCACACTTCCTACTCCAATGTGCTCCCTGTGACACTGCCAAAAACACTGCTATGTCCTGGCTCAGAAACTTTCAGCAACTCCCGCAATTGTTTGGACTCTCTGCCTGACTCTGAAGCTCTTTTTCAGTACCAGCTCCATCCAAGTGCACTCTTCCAGTCTACAGCTTCCAAAAGGAATTTAGCTCTGTAGGTACAGCGGTCTCTATCTGTGACTCCCCCATCCCCAGCCCAGCACTGTCCACATGCTCCTCCTGCCCCCGGGAACACACACAGGTGTACCTTCCTTAGGTTATCTTGCTTTTGCAGAGTGGCATCCTGCCTGTATTGCTCCATTTTGTCTTTGGTTTTCTCTCTCTCTCTCTCTCTCTCTCTAACAGCTTTTTGTGATTCATATACCATACAATTTACCCATTTAAAGTGTCTAATTCAGTGGTTTATAAAGTAGTCACAGATATGTGCAACCATCATCACAATAATTTTTAGAACATTTTTATCACTCCCCCCAAACCTTCATGCCCTTTAGTTATCAATCCACAGTCTCCTCACTCCCCCAAATCCAAGGCAGCCATGAATTACTATTTCTGGAGATTTGCTTATTCTGGACATCTCAAATAACTGGAATCGTACACTGTGTGGCCTTTTCTCTCTGGCTTAATTCACTTAGTACAATAGTTATAGGTTCATCCATTTTGTAGCTTGTGTCAGTACTTTATTCTTGTTTATGGCCAAATAATATTAATATTCCACTATATATATATATGTGTGTGTGTGTGTGTATATATATATATATATTTTTTTTTTAATTTCAGAGTTTTATTGTATTGTACTAAAAGAACAGCAGGATGGTTAGACAATGTTCTCTCTCATTCAGTTTTGTAAATCTAAAGTACTTGCAAATTGTTAAGACTACCTTTACCACCAGATTAAAACAGTAAGTTTAATAATCAATTTCTTAATAAGTAATATCTTACAAATTAAAACACTTAAATTAGCTTTAAATGCATTCTTTCTAAGTAATTCAGCATATGTTCTTATATTATGTTCAGGTATGCTTAAGAATTAAAGCAAGTATATTACTTTGTTGGAAATATGAGCGATCTCTCATTCATGCAATATACAGAGATAATATTCATGTTGAAGGAAAAAAGTTCCACTCATTTTTTTAATGCACCCATATATATAATCATCTACATAATAGATGAGGAAATGCATGAAACTTCCCACAAGTCAGATATATATTTTCAGTTCATCAGAAGCACCTGATATCTATAGCTAATTTATAATTAGATGGCATTTCAATAAAAACCAAAATGAGCCCTACAAGTTCCTATAAACAAAAGCTTCCAATGGACTGAGGACCGTCAATAATTAATGAAGTAATTCAAGGGATTATGGCTGTTCCTTAAAGAGTGCAAGTTCAATCCTGTCAACACCAGAGGTAATCATTTTATATTAATTTGTTCATAATTTCATTTAAATTCTATATCCAAGTATAACATATGAAAAGCCAAAAATGTGAAAACATTTAAAAAATAAGGAGTCATTTTTTTAAAGTAACTGATCAGATTCCATAGGTTACTCTTGGAAACAGGATCTTGCTGGATAGAATTCCTTTGTTTGGTGGCTTTTTGCACGCACATAACTGGACCAGTTCTTCTGTGTGTTGTTCTAAGGGCTCACCAAAACATAGATCATGCCGTATAGGTAGTAAAAAAATGCTAGAAAATTAAAAGCTAATTTGCACCATCCTTCTTTCTGACAATATGCTAGAATATCTGCATTCATGATGGTTGTAGAGTCATAGAGCCCTGGTCCACTCATCCCTGGTCTACTCATATACCTCCAAATATGATATGCCAAGAGGGGCATATTGAGACCCCGGTGAAGCCACTCTGCTGCACAAAGAAACATGACACAGAAGAAAGCATGGATGAGGCAGTACAAGAGGATTCAAGGTATTACACTGGTCTGTAGGATTCTTGTAGTCAGTCTTCAGCTCATCAAATGCTATAGTGTGCCAGATGGTGAAGAAGATGAGAGCGGTGGTGAGCAGCACCAGCATGTAGCAGAAGGCCGCAAACGTGAACTCCATGGCTGGGAGGAGGAGCAGGGAGCCACACGAGTGCCAGTGGAGAAAGGCGGCCTGTATATATATATTTTTATATATATCACATTTTATTTATGCACTCATCAATGGATGAACTTTTGGGTTTCCACTTTTTGGTTATTATGGAAAATGCTGATATGAGCATTCATGTACAAATTTTTGCGTGGATGTATATTTCCTTTTTTTTCCCTCTTAATATGATTCTGTTTTTCTTTTATTAGTTTTAGGTGTACAAAACAATGTAATGATTAGACATTTATACACCTTACAAAGTGATAAATCCAAATAAGTCTGTTACCCATCTGACACAGTACATAGTGATTACAATATATTGATTATATTCTCTATGTTGTACTTTTATGTCCTTGTGACTATTTTTAAATTATAGTTGACATTCAGTATTATTTTATATTAGTTTCAGGTTTATGGTGTTGTGGTTAGACATTTATATATTTAATGAAGTGAACCCCCTGGTCTGTCTAGTCTCATCTGATATTATACATAGTTTTTACAATATTATTGACTATATTTTGCATACTGTACTTTACATCCCTGTGACTATTCTGTAACTACTAATTTCTGCTTCTTAATTCCTTCACCTTTCTCCTGATCCCCCCAGTTCCCTCCCATCTATTTATTTTGTTTTTTAGCTTCTACGTATAAGTGAGGTCATATAATATTGGTCTTTCTCAGTCAGAGTTATTTCACTTAGCATAATAAGGCCTGGGCAGACTTTTTCAGGGCAAGGGCTACTTGTAATTCTCTGCAAGTGTTGCGGTCCACTAGCTATCTATTTTATTATTCAGGTGATCACCCCAGAATTGCTTGGTGGTCCACTGGTGGACTGTGATTGACATCTTGCCTAGCACTGCTCTAGGTTCATCCATGTTGTCACAGATGGTAAGGTTTCATTCTTTTTTATGGCAGTATATTTCAAATATATATGAGGTCTGACTATTAAGTTCACGAAATCATCCTAGAAAAAGTACTACATATCTCATTGCTGAACATCACTACAATCATCTTTGAAGTATTCCCCTTGGGAAGCTATGCACTGAAGCCAGTGCCTAGTCCACCCTTTAAAGCAATTTTCGAACTCTTTTTCTGGAATGGCTGTCAGAGCTGTAGTCGTGTGACACTTGATGTCCTGAATATCATCAAAATGTCTTCCTTTCAATATTTCCTTTATCTTCTGGTAAAGAAAAAAGTCATTGGGGGCCAGAACAGGTGAGTAGGGAGGGTGTTCCAATACAGTTGTTTGTGTACTGGCTAAAAAGTCCCTCACAGACAGTGCCGTGTGAGCTGGTACATTGTCGTGATGCAAGAGCCATGAGTTGTTGGCGAGAAGTGCAAGTTGTTTTCATCTTTTTTATGTAGCTTTTTCAGAACTTCTAAATAGAAAACTTGGTTAACTGTTTATCCAATTGTTACAAATTTATAATGAACAATCCCTCTGATATCAAAAAAGTTTGGCAAAATTGTTTTGACTCTGGATTTGGACTGACGGAACTTTTTTGGTCATGGAGAATTGGTTGATTTCCATTGTGCACTTCAGTGCTTTGTTTCAGGGTTGTATTGGTACACCCATGTTTCATCACCGGTGATACACTCCAAAACATCATCTTGCCTCTCCAAAAGTCTTGGCCAACTTCGACTCTCCCTTGCTTTTGTTCATCAGTGAGCTCCATTTGAGACAACTTTTGCACACACCTTTCTCATGCCAAGATTTTTAGTTAAGATTTTCCTGTTTCTCTATCGATGTTTACTTGGTCTGCTATGCTTCTCACAGTTAGCTGACGATTTTGATGCACAGTTTGATGAAATTTTGCATTGGTTTTGTTAGTTCTGCTTGTTACTGACCTCTCTTCATCAGTGACACTTTCTCTCCCCTCAGAAAAAATGTTTAATCCATTTGTACACTGCTGTTTTCTTCTTGGCATTATCCTCATGAACTTGGATTAACATGTCCCTGATTTCACTTCCATTCTTGCCAAGTTTAACAAGAAATTGAATGTTTGTTCATTGCTCTAATTCAAGCTCTGACATTTTCACAAAGGCACACAAAAACATGCAACAACAGTAATGAGTGCCACTGAGCAAGATATCGCTGCCAAGTCAACACGAACACTATTGTGAGACACAGATACACTAAGGTTATGAAACCTTATTGAGTTATTTGTACAGTGCTGCCAGTGTAAGCACATGGTGGGTAGTTTGCGCACTTCATTGTCAGAACTTGTGTGTGTGTGTGTGTGCATGTATATACACATATACATATAATACAAGTTTTTCTGGAATGAATACATATGTGTGTGTATAGTATGTGTATGTATGTGTGTATATATACCTATATCTCACATTTTTTTATCCAGTCATCTATTGATGGGCATTTTTGGTTGTTTCTATATCTTGGCTACTGTAAATAGCACTGCAGTAAATATAGGGGTGCATATATATTTTTGAATTAGTGTTTTGGATCTCTTCAGATAAATACCCAGAAGTGGAATTGCTAGGTCATAAGGTGGTTCTGTCTTTAATTAGTTGAGAAATCTTCATACTGTTTTCCACAGTGGCTGCATGAATTTGCAATCCCACCAACAGTGCACAAGGATTCCCTTTTCTTCATATCTTTGCCAATACTTGTTTGTTGACTTATTTTTAATGACCATTCTGACAGGTATGAGGTGAAGCTCACTATAGTTTTTATTTGCATTTCTCTGATGACAGTGACGTTGAGCATGTTTTCATATGTCTGTTGGCCAATCGTATTCACATGTCTTCTTTGGAGAAATGTCTATTCAGGTCTTCTGCCCATTTGTCAATTGTATTGTATTATTTGTTTATTTATTTTTTTGGTGTTGTATGAGTTTTTAAGAAATTTTGTATATTAATCCCTTATCATATGTATTATTGGCAAATATCTTCAGTAGGGTGTCTTTTTGTTTTGTTGATGGCTTCCTTTGCTGTGAAAAACATTTTAGTTTGATGTAGTTTCATTTGTTCATTTTTTCTTTTGTTTCCTTTGCCTGAGGAGATATAGCAGTAAAAATATTACTAAAGGTAATGCCTGAGAGTTTACTGCCTAAATTTTCTTCTAGGAAGGAGTTTTATGGTTTTGGGTCTTACATTAATGTCTTTAATCCATTTTGAATTTATTCTTGTATATGATGTAAGAAGTTGGCCCTGTTTAATTTTTTTGCATGTATCTGTCCAGTTTTCCCAGCACCGTTTATTAAATAGACACGTTGTTACCCCAACATATATTCTTGTTTCGTATGTCATAGATTAAAGGATGACATAGACATGGATTTATTTCTGGGCTCTCTATTCTGTTGCATTGATCTATGTGTGTGGTTTTATGCCAATACCATGTTTTGATTACTATGGACTGTAGTATAGCTTGGTATCATGTAGCGTGATACCTCCAGCTTTGTTTTTCCTTAGGATTGTCATGGCTATTTGGGGCCTTATGGTTCCATATAACTTTTAGGAGTATTTGTTCTAGTTCTGTGAAAAATGCCATTGGTGTTTTGGTAGAGATTGCACTGAATCTGTAGATTGCTTTGGGTAGTATGGACACTTTCACAATGTTAATTCTTCCTATCCATGACTATGGTATATACTTTTATTTATTTGTATTGTCTTCAATTTCTGTCTTCAATATCTTATAAATTTCTGAGTACAGGTGTTTTACTTCCTTAGTTAAATTTATTTCTAGGTATTTTTTTGATGTAATTGTAAGTAGGATTGGTTTCTTAACTTCTCTTTCTGATAGTTTGTTATTGGTATATAAAAATGCAACTGTTTTCTGAATATTAATTTCATATTCTGCTACTTTACTGAATTCATTTATCAGTTCTAATAGTTTTTGGGTTGCATTTTTGGGGTTCTCTACATATAATATCATGTCATCTGCAAATAATGACAGTTTTAGTTCTTCCTTTGCTTTTTGGATATCCACTTTTATTTATTTTTCTTGTCTGATTGCTGTGACAAGGACTTCTATGTTGAATAGAAGTGATGAAAGTGGATATCCTTGTTTTGTTCCTGATCTTATGGAAAATGCTTTTAGCTTTTCTCTGGTAAGTATGATGTTAACTGTGGGTTTGTCATGTATGGCCTTTATTATGTTGAGATATGTTCTCTCTATTCCCACTTTGTTGGGTTTTTATCATAAATGGGTACTGGATTTTGTCAAACACTTTTTCTGCACCTGTTGATATGATTATATGATATTTATTTTTCATTTTGTTTATGTGGTGTCTCACGTTAATTGATTAGTGGATATTGAACCAATTGTGCATCCCAGGAATAAATTACACTTGCTTGTGGTGAATGATCTTTTTAATGTATTACTAAATTGGGTTTGCTAATATTTTGTTGAAGATTTTTGTTGAAGATTTTGTTCATAGGAATATCAGCCTATAGTTTTCTTTTTTCGTAATGCCTTTGTCTGGTTTTAGAATCAGAGTAATGGTAGCCTTGTAGAATGAGCTTGGGTGCCTTCTCTCCTTTTGAACTTTTCAGAATAGTTTGAGAAGAATAGGTGTTAATTCTTCGTTGAATGTTTGGTAAAATTCACCTGTGAAGCCATCTGGTCCAGGACTTTTGTTTGTTGGGAGCTTGTTGATTACTGAATCAATTTTATTAGTGGTAACTGGTCTGTTCATATTTTCTCTTTCTTAATTCATCCTTGGAAGATTATATACTTCTAGGAATTTATTTATTTCTTCCAGATTGTCCAATTTGTTGGTGTATAATTGCATGTAGTATTTTCTTAAAATGTTTTTGTACTCTTTGGTATCAATCGTCACTTCTTTTTTTAATATCTGATTTTATTTAATTGGGTTCTCTCTCTTTCTCTCTTTTCTTGATGAGGATGGTTAAAGGTTTTTCAATTTTGTTTATCTTTTCACAGAACCAGCTCTTGGTTTCATTGATATTTTATATATATATATTTTTTACTTTATTTTTTTTGTTTCCACTCTTATCTTTATGATTTCCTTCCTTCTGCTCACTTTGGGCTTTCTTGGCTGTTCTTTTTCCAGTTCCCTTAGGTATAAAGTTAGGCTGTTTATTTGAGATTTTTCTTGTTTCTTTAGGGTAGGCCTGCATTGCTATGGATTGCCCTCTTAGGACTGCTTTCGCTGTGTCCCATAGATTTTGGATCTGTGTTTTTATTTTCATTTGTCTTGAGATATCTTTTGATTCCTTCCTTAGTCTCTTGTTAACCTATTCACTGTTTAGTAACATGTTATTTAGCCTTTGTGTGTTTGTGTGTTTTTCAGTTCTTTTTTGTAATTGATTTCTGGCTTAATATCATTGTGGTCACAGAAGATGCTTGATAAGATTTCAGTTTTCTTAAATTTATTGAGATTTGTTTTGTGGCCTAATGTGATCTAGGAAAATGTTCCATGTGCACTTGAAAAGAGTGTATATTCTGCTTTGGGTTTACATGCTCTAAAAATATCAATTAAATCCATCTGGTCTAATATGTCATTTAAGGCTGCTGTTTGATTTTCATTGTGGAAGATTTGTCCACTGGTGTCAGTAGGGTGTTTAAGTCCCCTATTATGATTGTGTTACTATTATCTCTCCCTTTATGTTGGTCAATATTTGTTTTAATATTTAGGTGCTCCTATGTTGGGTGCATAAATGTTTACTAGAGTTATGCTTTTTTTGTTTTTGTTTTTGGATTGATCCCTTTATCATTATGTAATATCTTTCTTTGTCTCTTATTATAATCTTTGTTTTAAAGTTTATTTTGTCTGATAAAAGCATTGCTACCTTAGCTTTTTGTTTGTTTGTTTCCATTGGTGTGAAATATCTTTTTCCCTTTCTTGATTTTCAGTCTATCTGTGTCTTTTGATCTGTAGTGGGTCAATTGTGGACAGAATATATATGTGTCTTATTTTCTTATCAATTCAGCTACCCTATGTCTTTTTTAAATTTATGTTTTTAAAGATTTTTATTAAAATATAGCTAACATACAATATTATATTAGTTTCAGATATATGTAATAGTTATTCAAGATTTATTTACCTAAAGAAGTGATCAACAATATAAGCCCAGCAACCATCTGACACTGTACCATTTGTTTTATATCTAGAAATTTGACCCTCTTATTTCCCTTCACCTTTCCCTCATTTAAAATTTTTAGTCATGCTTGGCATTCAATATTGTTTTATTTTAATTTCAGGTGTATAACATAGTGTTTAGACATTTATGTAATTTAAGAAGTGATTCCCCCTGACTAGTCTAGTACCCACCTGGTACTATACATAGTTATTACCATATTATTGACTATATTCCCTATGTGGTACTTTATATCCCCATGATTATTTTGAAAACTACCAAATTGTACTTCTTAATCCCTTCACCTTTTTCACCCTGCCCCCTCAACCTTCCTCCCATATATTACCCTGATAAACCTAGTACCCATCTGACACCATACATAGTTATTATTATATAGTACTATTGACTATATTTTTATGCTATACCCTACATCTCTGTGACTGTGTAACAACCAATTTATACTTCTTAATTCCTTCCCCTTTATTATTCACCCCCAACCCCCTTAAGTCTGGCGACGTTCAAAATGTTCACTGTATCTATGACTTTGTTTTGTTAGTTTGTTAATTTTATTCTTTAGATTCCACATGTAAGCGAAAACACATTGCATCTGTCTTTCTCTTTCTGACATACTTTACTCAGCACAATACCCTCCAGGTCCATTTATGCTGCTGCAGATGTCAAGAACCCATTTCCTTCTATGACCAAGCAGTATTCCAGCATATATGTGTACCACCTACTCTTAATCCACTCATCCATTGACAGACACGTAGACTGTTTCTTTATCTTGGCCATTGTAAACAATGCTGCAATGAACATGTGGATGTACATATTCCCTCGAAGTAGCATTTTGGGTGTCTTCTGATAAACAGCCTGAAGTGGGATTACTGGGTCCCTCTTTGCCTCTTGTTATAGGCTTTCTTTTAAAGTCTATTTTGTGTGCTGTAAATATTACTACCCCAGCTTTTTTTCTTGTTGTTTCCATTTTTATGAAACAACATTTTTTATCTCTTACTTTCAGTCTCTGTGTGTCTTTCAATCTGAAGTGAGTCTCTGGTAGGCAGCATATGTAATGATCTTATTTTCTTATCCATTGAACCACCCTATCTTTTGATTAGAGCATTTAATCTATTTACATTGAAAGTAATTGTTAGTAGATATGTAGTTATTGTCATTTTGTTATTAACACACACACACACACACACACACACACACACACACACACACGGTGCCAAAAATGTATACACATTTTAAGAAAGGAAAAACTTGTATTAAAATTGTAAAACTCAATATATACTGATAACAAAAGAGGAATGCAAGTCATGTTTGGCTTCTGCAATTACAAGAGGTGCTCAAAATGGTTACTGTCAGCATCCAGACACTTCTGATTATGGAGAAATACTGCTTGAGCAATGTTGACCAAAGCGTCCACTTATATCACTGCACACATTGTTTCAATTTCTTCCTGAAGTAACTACCACCAGTGTAGCCAGTTTTCTATGGTACACCATATCCTTTAAGGTTCCCCATAGGTAGAAGTCAAGGGGTGTTAAGTGAGGAGAATGTGAGGGAAACTCAAACAACATTCTCGAATTTCAAATACCATGCCAAACTCTTCTTGCGCACCTTGAACAACAACCGTGGTTCCGTCATTTTCTTTGGTTGTCCTGCCTGTCACATGGCATTCATTTGATTAGTGCCATCATTTGAGTGAATGTCATACAACTCATTGCTACTGTAATTCAATTCGACTTCAAAAAGTAATACATAGATAACATCTCTTAAAATGTGTATACATTTTTTGGCACCCCCAGTATGTATTACATAAATACTGATGGTAACCACTTCGAGTACCTCCTGTAATTGCAGAGTCAAATGTGACTTGTATTCATCTTTTGTTATTAGTATACATTGAGTGTTACAATTTTAATACAGTTTTTTTCCTTTCTTAAAATGTATATACATTATTTTGTCACCCTCTGTAATATTCTGGATACATATCCTCTGTCAGATAAATAATTTGCAACTATTTTTCTCCCATTCTGTGAGGTGTATTTTCACTGGCTTGATTGTTTCCTTTGGTATACAAAACTTTTTAACTTTGATGAAGTTCAGTATATCTGTTTTTTCTTTGATTGCTCTTGCTTTTGGTGTCATATCTATGAATCCACTACAAAAGCCAAGATCACAAATATTCACCCCTATATTTTCTTCTAAGAGTTTCATTGTTTTAGCTCCTTACATTTAGGTCTCTGACCCATTTTGAGTTTGTTTTTGTATACGGTCTGAGGTAGGTGTTCAACTTCATTCTTTTGCATGTGGAAATTCAGTTGTACCAGCACCATTTGTTTGAGAGACTATTCTTAACCCATTAAATTGTCTTGGCACCTTTGTCAATCAATTGACCATAGATATAGGTTTATTTCTAGATTTTCTATGTCATCAATTAGCTATTTGATTTGCATAGATCTTAAATACTAGAGAAATTCAATTATTATTATTATAATCTTTAGTAGCTAAAAAATGTTCATGGTAAAAAATTAAAATACAGAAGTGCCAAAAGTGAAAGTGCCCCCCAGTTGTTCCTACCCCTACTTTGCAGGACTTAACTTTCACCTCTGAACAGATACATAAATTTCTGTGTATGTATATATATGAAAATTCAAATGCATATGCACATTTGTAAATGTACGTATGTGCATAGTGACATATTTGTATTCCTGTACCTAAATTTTTATAATTGTGTATCTTTTTACAAAATTGAGATACACAAAGCCTTCTCGGACTTTATAAAATGATCAGCAGTGTGTGTCATACATCCTTCCATGACAGTTACATGTCTTACCTCATTCTTTCTTAGTAGTTCTATGTAACACTTCACAGGATGTATACACCATCATTTTTTTAAACTTGTTGTCTGTTGTTGCATATTTACATTGTTTTCTCTACTTTTCCTTTTTTTGCTATTCCACTGCTGCTGTGTACATGTGGCTGTGTACATGTGGGAGCACTTTTCTTGGCTGGATACATAGAAATGGAGTTGCTTATCATGGCTTTTGTCTTAAAGTAATTTTTAATATTTTCCCTCAACTGTGCTTTGTGATGCCTTGAGCATATTAGGCACTTAATAAATATTTATTGAAGTGAATGCTTAAGGGTTTTTATTCTAGATTTATCCCTAGTTTGCTATTTCATTTTTGTAAACTGTTTTATGACACCCTCATGCCTATTTCACTTCTTGCAAAGTGAATGAAAGTTTCAGTTATCCAGTCTTCATTAAACAGAACTAAGGTGAAATGAGTGAAATGGTGCTGTGATTGTCTGCTCCATGTATAATACTGGAGGGTATACAGAGGTGAGTAAGAGGAAGCCCCAGCCATTAAGGTATTAACAAACCATTAGGATGAGGCAGATGGGGTGTGTGGCACATCCCTAAGAGGCACAAATGTGTGCTAATGGGCACCGTAAGGAAGAGGAGGAATACTACCTAATGGGTGCTATCAGGGAAGATCCCACAGAAGACAGGACACTGAGATGTCCTTCAAGGACAGGTGGGGGTGTACCAAGTGTGGGGGGCTGCTGGTGGTTCTCAGTGCAGGAGCAGGATAGTGAATTTAGAGAGGATGAGAACAGTGAGAACTCAGGTTCCCCTGAGTGCAGAGTGAGTGCAGGGAGAAGCAGGAGGTGAAGCTGGAGAGCCAGCAGGAGACCTGCTGTAGTCTGTACAGAATCCAGACGGGGGTTTGGCACTAACCTGGCAAGCACTGGGTCATCACAAGAGGGTTTTAAGTGGAATGATATTATTGGGGTTGGGCTGGAGGAAGTAGTGTGAGTGGTTAATCCGGGGCATCTCTAAAGGAGAGTCTTTATTTCCAGAGGTTTCTGTGATACACTTTTCCCCTGTCCCTCTTTTCTCGTCCCTTAGCTGTCTGAAAATGTGGTTAACCGCATGAAGGAGTCCATCCAGCCTTCCAACGTGGGCCCGCTGCCTCCTCCTGCTCCTTCATCTTCCTCATCCGACACCTCTGAAGCCCTGAAGAAAGGTATGGCAGGTCGCAGCCCTTCTGTGGAGAGTGGCAGTAGAGTGAAAGGAACGACGAATTCTGTTCCTGTCAGACCTGCTCACGTGGCTCCCACCTCTCTCTGGGCGATGTGAGCAACTCCTTCTGAGAGCTGATTCCAGGGCCATGTGGCTTTTGTGCACGGCAGGCTATCTGGTGTGATGAGAGCAGCACGGGTTAGCCAGAACCTCTGGGATTGGGGCTGCACTATTTCCCCTTATGTCTCAGTTTCTCTATAGTAAAAAATGAGGCCCAAAAGGGCTTGGTTTGACAGCTTTGGTAAGAAGTTGCTTTTAAGGATCCATAAGTGAAGTATAACCATGACTGTTGGTATGGTCCAAAGAATGACAGGGATTTACCCGAACTGGACCAATTGCAGGAGTGGAGTCAATGACTTTGGAGTCAACCTCAGCAACTCTAACCTAGTCCTCAGGTCCTGGTCCTGGCCTGAGTCCTGGACACTTCACTCTGGGCTTGTAGGAGGGCCTGCCGCCTTTCACCTCCCGGGAGTCCCTCTTCTTGCACCCTCACTGGGCTCAAAGCTGATTTGTTCTCTACTCTTTTGTGCCCATCAAAAATGAAGAAGTTTGTCTAACAATTTTCTCCAATAACTATTAATACTTTCAGCAAACATAAAGGTACAAAAATGTTTAAGAAAGGAGGTGTGAGATACAAAAATATTAAGACATTACAAACTAGAAATGTTTGGAGGCAACAGCTGTTCCACTGAGTAAATACTTGTCTGTGAGAATCTGGGTAGTAGCTATCGCCTGTAACTTGCTATGTATTTTTTTACTGATTGATTGGAGAAGCTGTGGAGTATAAACTCTGTCTCACAGTGAATGACTGTTCACTGTATTGTGAGTGGACTTGCATTAAAGTTGTCTTTTCTGCCAGTCTTCCCTATTAGGCTGTAAGATTCTAGTAGGCAGGAGCTATATGCCGTCCACTCAGTATTTACTGAAAGCTTGCCAGGGATCAGGATACATGCTTTGTTCTGGGACACTGGCAGGTAGACAGGGACACCTCTTTTATAGCATGCACAGCTATAATGGAGGAGCCAGATGTATAACCTTCTAGTGTTGCAAGATCACATGATACTTGATACTAGAAGCATGCCCAAGATCCAAGGTAGCACAGAGGAGAGAGTGTCTCATAGGGTGAGGCTGCAAGGAGAGATGATGTTTGAACTGCATTTTGAAAGAGCAGTGGTATAGAGGTGGTTCAGGTATGGTGAGCATCAGTAGAGGTCTGGAGGTGGTGTAACCTGGCTTGTTTGGCAACCTAGAAACAGTTTGGTATCTCTGTAGTACAAAGTAGAAGGAAGGGGAAGGTGTCGGAAGACCTCCACACCATGGCCAGAGAGCTGGGACTTCATCCTCATGGCCAGGGTGCCCGCCAGGCCTTCTGCACCTCTCCCTCTGTGTTGTTTGTCTCAGGGCTTCCTGAATGTTAGAGCAAATGAGTACCTGGATTGGGACCCACCCCTAGATCTTTCTGAATATCTATCAGTGCAGTGGCTGGGTGAGGTTCTTAAAACCCATACAACATACCCCCGTCTTTTATCGGAAAGACTCGCTCCCACGCTCTCTAGCCGACCGATGGATTGAAGTGAGTCTGACTAAACCCAGTGCACTTTAATAAACTTCATTAACTGGTGAGAGGGAGACGTGGTGAGTATAAAAATTGCCAAATTATATCATTCACACATCATTTTCAGCTTTGGAAGATAAAAGAATCACTTGTTTCAATTTGGTAAGTTTTAGCAGTTTAGGGAGCAAGAATAGTGGTTCATTTGTCATTTGGTTTTGGTTTTAACAAAGTACTTTGCTGTTTAAATGATGGGTGAGTCTTGAGTTCCTGAATGCTGAAGAATAGTCAGCATAAATGGACTATCTTGAAGTTGACTAATTTAAAAATACTTTTACTTTTAAAATCAGTGTTTGCTTTTATTTTAGTGATGGAACAAATTAGAAAAAAGTTAAAATTAAATCCTTATGTTTTACCATATCTCAAAATAAATGTCAGAGGAAATAAAACATTTAAATGTGAGAACTGAAGCCGTAAAAGTATAAAGGTACATAAAAGTACAATAAGTAGACTTTTTGAGCACTACATGAAGTGAAGAAACCCTAACTTCTGAAGAAAAGTGGATAATGTAGCTATAAGAAATTAGAGACAATTTGGAAAAAAATATATATATAAAGTCTTCATATATAAAGAGTTCTTAAAGATTCTTAATAGAAAATGTACAGAAATGGACATAAATATATGATGCGATTCTCAATTTTGTTAATGATTAAAGACATGCATACTTAAATAATGAGCATTACCAAGGGGGAAGGGGAATGGGCAGGCTCGTCCATGGGAGGTGGGAGTGTGGGTTAGTGCCACGTTGTCTACAATGAATAATTATATTATTTCTGTAGGGATAAAGAAGGAACATTCTATAAAAAGCAAAAATATATAGAATAAATTATTCCTCAATAAAGCTGTCATAAGTAAATAAGAACAGGGAGCATTAATGTCAAAGTAAGAACCGTGCAACAGCATACACGATTTTTTATTCCCAGCTAAGAACCTGGCATGTTGCTGTGGAGCATTTAGGTGTCCCCTCCTCGCAGACCAGAGGACTGCCATGCCCATCCTTCTGTGAGACGGTGTCTGAAATTGCGAATCATAGGATGATTACTTTTGGAAATGACTCCCTGAAAGGTTGAGCGTTTCAGCCTCTGAGTTCAGCATGCTTTCAAAGGCCTTGGAAGTGGAATAGCAAATCCTCACATATTCTTTCACAAGGCCTGGTTTCTCTGTAATATTTTGTGCAGTTTTATTTGCTGCTGCTTTAGAAACCAGTGATGGATGTGTAGGGCATTTGGCCAAGGCCACAGAAAAGTGGTGAACTTCGGCTGACAGATGGTAGGATGAAAGCTGGGGGAGGAGGTGAACACAACCTTCAGTATCACCATGTAGTGGAGATGGTAGAGTGAACTGGATTGGCTCAGAAAGTTCATGACCGCCAAAAGGTGGACCTACTGTAACAACTTAAAGAGGCCAGTAATACTAGAGGTATTATTAGCAGGTTAAATGACATATCAAACATCATTAATATTGTGTGTGCCACATTCAGGATTATAAATCTGTAGAATGCAGTACTGAAGGAAGTGAGACTTAAGGAGCCTCTTCTGTCCTCCCCTTCCCCATGTTGCAACTCAGACCCTGGAGGCTGTCCTTTCAGCATGAAGCAGAGCAGTAGTCCCTCACTGTTTCTGGCCCATATTTAGGAGATGACCTTGATTTCAAGTAACTGTATGATGAGTAGGGATGGATTTGCAACACTACTGAATTGGCTCTGTTTGCTGCTAGCCCTGTGCAGGAAGTGGTCCTGGTGCAGAATAAGGGAGCGGAATTTCCTCAGTCCATCCCTCCCCAGACTGGCTGGGTCAAGGATCTGTTCTTTGTGCATTCTTGGGGCATGTCCATCCATGGGGTGCACTCCTGAGCCCCTTTCCTAGATGCCTTTGTTTATTCCAGGGTGCTGCTGACAGGCTTTTTCTTCTCATCCCTTTGCAGACTCTAAACTGTCCAGGTCAGAGTGTGGTGGTAGCCGGCAGCCCTCGGGGGTGGAGGAGGATCTCCTAAAGAGGTGAGCAAGAGAGCCCACTCACCCCTGTTCTGCACTTTGGCTGAACGTTCTTTCCTCAGTGGGTATACTTCTCTGGACTGAAGGCTCACGGGTTTGTCTCACATATTTTTTCTTACTTAGATTGCTCAACAGCCTTATGGTATAGGTGGCACTGGTCTTAGTTTAAAGATAAACACCAAAGGGGTATGTAGGAGTTGATTGCTAATGTTCTTAAAAATTCACTTGAGAAAGCCAGGACTAAGTAGTTGAGTGTCTGGACCTCCTGTACCTGTGTATGCATGCAGATACATGTTTAGAGATATGAAGGAGAAAGCAGAGCCCTCACAATTCTAACTGTAGTTGGCAAGATGGACTGGCTCCAGGATGTTAGTGACTTCCTATTAGCACAAGCCAGCCCCACCTGGGGACTGGGACCTGCTTCCCCTTCCCTGAGGCTTGTAGAACAGTGTTTAAGCCACAAAGGCCATCTTGGAGTGCAGGTCTGCATCTTCATTCTGGTAAGGTGACCCTGCAAAATCACTGTACCTCTCCACAGGCCTCTGAGAAGGGCATAGTTTGCGTACCTCTTTTATTGGAATGATCATTGGGATTAAATATGTTAATGCATAGAAAGCATGATGGTGCCTGACACATAAGAGTTCTCAGTGAATGCAAACTGTAGTTATTGGTCAACTTCTTCAACACCCTTGAGGACAGTGGCCTCTGTAACAAAGGACCCAGTGTTTGTTTAGGGGGCGCAGTGCTAGCCACAGCTGGTTTGCGCCCTCCAGGGGGTCAGCCATGTGGGTCTGTTTCCTAGTCATGGACTAAGACCCACATTCTAAGAATTTCACCTCCCAAATCCTAAGAGTCCTCTTTAAGAATAACTAACTTAAACCCCCGTTTTTGTGAGCTTTTAAACAGTTAAAAAATGTTCATGTAATACACTAATGAAAGACTTAGAAATACATAAAAGGAAAAAATCTTCCATTATTTCAGGACAACCAGTGTTAGATTTTTGGAGTGTTTCTTTCAAATGTCTTCTTTCCCCTAGTTTAGAATTATTTTTTCCAAGTCCCATGTAATTTTACATTTTGCTATTTTCACTTAGTATTATGTTTTTCATTTGTTACACCTGCTTTATAAACATTTTTATTGCTAAAAGTATTATTTATTGGTTCTCAATTTTAGATTCAACCTATAGATACATCAAATAAGAAGTGTTATTTTCTAATGTTGATATAGTATACCCTTGTGTGATTATACCAGATTTTCGTTTCCTTTTTCTCTTTTTTCTTTTTATTAAATTTTCTGGGGTGACATTGGTTAGTAAAATTACATAGGTTCCGGGTATACAGTTCTTTATTGTCTATGTGTTGCATTTTGTTCTCACCACACAGAAGCATTTGTTTTTTCCATCACCATGTTCGAATCCCCCTCCTCGCTTTCACTTACACCAGATTTTCTTTAACTTGACCTTGACTGTTGGACATTTCAGTTGTTTGCATTGTTTGACACTATAATAAATAATACTGATAAGAGCAGGGCTGGGCAAGATGTCATTTGAGGTCCATGGGTGGACTGCTAAGCAATTTGGGGGTGACTGCTTGAATAATAAAATAAATAGCTAGTGGACTGCCACACTTGGAGGTGTAGCCCTTGCCCTGAAAAAGTCTGCTAAGAGCATCTTAGTACTAATAACGTTTTTCTCTCTTTAGGGTTATTTTATTGGACAGAAAGCCCAGAAATAAGTCAAAGGTTAGGAACACTCAATGAAGAATTACATGTTCAAAACAAAGGGCTGCTGTTATCTAAAACTTTCAGACTCTTGAATGGAGGCAGGGAAAGGTAGGCTTTCCATTCTGCCTACCCACTTTGAGGAATGCCTACTGCAGGGCTGAACCCCTGCTCCGAGAATCTCTCATTTGGCTATGGATGCCTGCTTCCTCACCTGTTGGTCAGCTCTTCTTCTGTTCCTAATCTGTATTTTCATGGTTGAGAAAGTGTCATTGTATCCTCTTGCCTTAGGGATTGTCACTGATGCCTGACCGAGGGATTGGAGGAAGTGTGGGCTTTCATAGTATTTTTTTCTGACCAGCCTCAGTTTCATTGACCCTCAGATCCCAGTCCCCAAGCCAGCTGAAGTGAGTGGGCACACTTCTTGGCTCCCTTCTGCCAATCATTCCATCTGTACCTGCATGTCCTGTCTCTCTCCTGGCACAGGTATAAACAGGAGCAGGCCACAATCCAGAAGGAGCTGTTCCAGGCGGCGATGAGGGAAAGAGAGGCAGCCACGAAGCATTTGAGTACATCCCTGCATCGAGGGGAGGGCAGTGTTGATCAAGAGAAGCAGAAGTCAGCCCTGATGGTGAGTGTAGATCTTCCTGAGCTCTCACAGCACAGAGGTCAGGACTGGAACCTGATCTGTCTGTGGCACGGCCTGCCCATCCAATGTCCTCCGAATCACCTCTGTGGATAGGGTGTCTTTGTAGGGATCAAAAACTTGGGTTCTTCTAACCCTGGATCTGGCACTGATATCCTTTACTGTTTCTGGCCTGTGGTTTCAGTCATTGGATCATTTGATATACTGTAAAGGCTGGACCATTTGACAGCCTAGTCCTGCTCTGAAACTTGACAGTTGTAAATGTCGCAGTGGTCTGTGTGCCAGGAGGGTGTGAAAGGAGAGGACTGGGGCTTGGAGTCATGTAATAAATGAGATAGAGAGCATCACTTGTAGAGTTAGGCAGCTTGGTTGTAAATTCTAGCTTTCTAGTTGCTGGCATGGGCAGCAGATCCTCTAGTGTCCGTGAGCCTTGGTCGAGGATCAAGATGCTTGCACAGGTACCATTCGAGGGGTCAGAGGAGGAAATAAGCATCTGTGCAGGGCTCAGTGTGCCTTGGTGGATCATGCATGTGATGCAGGCTGTATTTCACAGCACAAGACGCCAGAAGTACCCAGATACAACCAATTCAGCAGCTCACTGGTGTCTTCATGGACACTAACTCTTCTCCTTCCACTGTGTCATTCTCAGTGTGCCAGTGTACCTTCAAGCCAGTTATCCCCACACTAAACGATGGCTGCTCTTGCCCCCAGGTCTTGTGCAGACAGGACAACACTCAGCAGAAGAAGAGAGGTTGTGTTGGTTCTGTCAGCAAGGAGAACTTTCCCATAAACTTCCAGCAGAAGTGCAGTAAAACCTCATTGGCTTAAACTGCACCATGTGCCCATGGCTAAGTCAGTCATTGGCAGAGGGAACAGGGATGGCACCACGGATTGATTAGAGCTAGGGCTGTTTACTAGTCACCTTTGAGAGGTGAGGGTGGGGGTGGGATGGACATCGAGACAAAATTAGGACTGACAGTAAGTAATAATCCTTCCAATCCCAATGTATGGAGATTCCCCTCACTTATCCAAGGAATTCTCCGATACCAGCTGGGTGTCCTACAATTCAACTCAATGCCTGGAGATAGCACAGATCCCACAGGTTAAGGGCTGAGTCCCTCAGATGCCAGTTGAAATCCAGTGCTTCTGACTATAAATCAGAGATCCCCACCACCCCCTTCTTGTGTTTGACACATTTGCTAGATCAGCTCATAGGACTCAGAGAAACTTGTCACTTACTAGATTATGGGTTATTTTAAAGGATGTAGATCAGGAACAGCCAGTTGGAAGAGAGGCATTGGGCAGGGTATGAAGAAAGGACGCAGAGCTTCTGTGCTTTCTCCAAGCTTGTTACCCTGAATCTCCACGTGTTCTCCAACTCAAGCTCTCCAAATCTAGTCCTTTTGGGTTTTTATGGGGCTTCATTACATAGACTGATTGATTAAATCATTGACCAGTGATGAGTGAACTTAATTAATCTCCAGCCCATCTCCCTTCCCTGAAAGCTGGGGAGTGGGACTAAAAGTTTCAACCCTCTAATCACATGGTTGGCTTCACTGGCCACCAGCATCCTTGAGTGCTTTCCCAAAGTCATCTAATTGACATAACAAAAGATACCTTTATTACTCTCATCACTTAGAAAATTCCCAGGGTTTTAGGAGCTCTGTGCCAGTAAGGAAGGTGAAGGAAGACCAGATAATTAGTTCTTAGAAACTGTGATGTCCTGGCAAAGGGGAGTAGGGGTAGGATTGGCTGTAAGCAGCATATAATGTCTGCTTCGGGGCCATAGGCTTTGGGACCAGGAGCAGCCTTCCCCTGCTTTTGGTGGGTAGCTTGGGCACACTTGTGCTCCATAGAAGGAAGTTGGAGACACTGTGAGATCACCACTCAGGACTTCGTCTTCCTGAGAGGGGAAGGCCTCTGCACAAATGTTCAAAATATGCCATAGGCAGGTAAGAAATGCTGGTTGAAAGAGAACCCCTGGGAAATACAGGCAACGCAGGATCCTTGCGCTTGGGAAATTTTTAGTCTCCTGGGAAAGACAGACTCACACAAAAAAACTTTGAAGAAGGCCAAATTGGTTACATTAAGTGTGAAATTGAGGTAAAGATAACATGCATGGGAATGCAAAGGCAGTGGTGTCAGCTGCTGGTAGAAAAGACAGTATTTGATCTTGTCAGGAAGGAACGTCCAGCCTAAGAAAAAGTCTTATAAGAGTTTATCTGAGCTGAACTGACAACAGTTGCTAGAAAGCAAAATCTCAGTAGATTGAGAACGTGCTCTGGAGAATGGCAGTTTTGCAGCTTGTTGTTATACGTATTTAGAATCAAAAGAGGAGACATAAAGAAGGTCACATGAAATCCATTGTTGGGTGGGAGAAAGCAAAGTGGAGGAATCTTAGGGATTGGATAAAAAAGGGAAATGGAGAGACACATACTACTTTTACATTGGGGGGTACAGGTAACATTTACAGCACATGGAGATGGTATGTGGGAACAAGATAACAATGAGAGGTTCTGTGGTCTCCCCCTGTGGTCCACGGGTATGCCCTGAGGGACCTGGGAAAAGAGATTACTCTGACTTTCCAAAATTATGTTATTTTAGATGCAGAAAGACCATAGATAGGCAGGCACACTTAAAGTAATGATGGGCCTTTGTCAAGGAAGCTACAGGCCTGGTGTTACTGAACAGCAAGGGGGTCCTGCTGCCCCGCCATATGCAAACTCCAAAAGCAGAGGTTCAGTGAAAAAGGAAGGAAGTCATCAGAAGCCACACGATTCTGGAAGAATGGCAGTCCTCTGCCTCAGATCCTGCTTCCCCCAAAACACAGAAAGAAAAATAACCCTGTTACCCCCTGCCAAGCCAGACCAAGTCCCAGGCTGCACCCAGAGCACCCTTCTCCCTTTTTACCATCCTTATGGGAGCACAGGCAGCCGCAGCATGATTCTCCAGGTGGATCTCCATCCACTGAAGGGAACGGAGGGACCCGTCTCTCTTCGCCAGCCAAGCAGTCCCAGCGCTGGGTGTGCATGCGCACCCGGCTCCCATCTGTTCCCCTATTTCCTCCAGCCGGCGGGGCATTTGGACTGGGGTACCTGAGCCCCTCCGCTGTACTTAGCGTACAGCCCCAACCACTTCCAGTGAATGAAAAGAGTTAGTCTCTGCCAGCCTTCCATTTAAATCTCCCGGCCTGTAACTCCACGCTCTCCAGAAATGTCCAACCTTCTGGCCAGTCCCTGTCTTAGATTGGCAGTTCTGCAAACTCCCCTGCCACCAGGCTCCCGAAGGGAGTAGGGGAGCATTATCCTCTGTCAGTCACGTTCTCACTGGCCAGCCAGCCACCAGTTTGCGACTCACTGGTCTGTTTGCGGTTGCCTCGGGCCACCTCGTCCTGTCAGCAGTGCCAGATATCAGTCAGGCGCCTGGTGCAGGTTGGGGCAGTAGGGAGGCAGTGTGTGCTCAGCACCTACCTCTGTCCTGCTGCTTCATTAGGACGAACGTGTCCAACCTGTGGCCCGAGGGCCTCATGTGCTTCAGCACAGCTTTGATTGTGGCCCAACACAAATTTGTAAACCTTCTTGAAACATTATGAAAATTATACATGAACCTTTCTTTAGTTCATCAGCTATTGTTAACGTTAGTGTGGCCAAAGATAACTCTTCTTCTTCCAGTATGGCCCAGGGAAGCCAAAAGGTTGGTCACCCCTGCCCTAGGACAAGACTACCTGCCACAACCCCCTTTTAGTTAGGAAGTTTTTATTTTTTATTTATTTTATTTTTTTTGCTTTTTGGTATGTGGGTAGCTCCCTGACTGGGAATCAAACCCAGGCCGCAGCGCTGACAGCACCAGCGCCGAAGCCTTAAGCCACTACACCACCAGGGAACTCCCTAGTAGGAATTTTTATGTTTAGACCATTATATGTGTTACTCTTGGTCTCTTAGTTTGTAAAGCCCATTATGCAGGCCTTTCCTGAGCTTGTCAGGTTTAGTATGTGGCTCCTTTTTTGTTTACAACCACAGTCTTGAGTGATGTGGAGCCCCTAAACTAAAGGATAGCTGGGCTGAGACAGGCAACTTTCAAGGAGGTGATGGGACACAATGAGTGAAGAAGTGAGCAAGGTGTGAAGTGAGTTGAGAAGAGGCCTTGGACACCTTGAGGAGGTAACCTACAATATAGCCTATAGCAACTCTCAAACTGGAGAGGGTTCCCAGAAGTTCCTAAGCATAGGAATGATGTGATTTGACTTGTGGTTTTAGAACCCCTTGGCATCCTGGTGAAATATCAGCTGAGAGACTGAGGTGAGAACACGGTTGTAGAGGCTCCTGCAGTTAGTCTCTGAGGTACAGGCTGGTTGTCACCCCTCCACACGCAGCCTGACAACCAAATAAAAAAGCCCCTGGTCCTGGAGATGAAGGGTTAATCAACCTGGCATGAGCAAAAACAGCTGGCCATCTCTGACAGTCATTTGGCATGGACCATTTTAGCTTCCAGGTGTGGTAGATCTGTTCTCACCTGAAATGTGTTAATTACAGTGAAAGGGAATTCACAGGTTCCCTTCTCCACCTGCAAAGGAACGGGCTGGGCCCTGCCTTCTCAGGACAGAACCTTTACAAGTGGGAAGGGACTTAATGACCTTCAGTACAGGTGTGTAGGTTTTTTAAATGAAGGGTAACTTTAGAGTAAAGGAGAAACAACCTCATTTGCTTCCCCACCCCACCCCGCCCCAAATCTCTGGATGGATAATGAATGCCCCTGTGAACTAGGGAATAGCGAGACGAGTGCCTTCCCTCATTTGAAGATGTTTAGTAACTAACTGCTTTTACGGGCATTCCCATTTTTTGGCTGTGTAGCATCCCTTTCTTCATGCATTTGGGGCCCGTTTCCTTTTGGGAACTTACCTATTTCTTGGTGTTGCATCATCTTTCTGGGGTTGCAATTCTCATGCCCGAGCTTCCAGCAAGTGGGTTCAAGCAGGATGTAGACATAGGGCCCAAAGGCAGCCAGTCAGACCCTCTCTCCGGGAACTTTCAGTTTTGCATGAGTGAGGAGGCCAGAGTGGGAGGCAAGGGTGCAGGTGTTTGTTGCATGGCTGACCAGAACTGTCCACCTGTGAGGCTGCCATTGGTTTTTGTCTGGTCCTCCTGCCTTTTTGAGAATTGAAATATTTGCTGGTAACCTGCTATGAACTTTCCTTTGCTTCAGTTAGCTAGAGTTGGTTTCTGTTGCTTGGTTTCTGTTGCACAGAGACACATGGTTTGGTTTTGGAGGCTTACAACTGCATTCAGTACTCAGTGTGAACAGAGAAGGGATGCTAGCACCAGGCCCTGTTTTGTAAGTCAGCAGGGCCATGATCACTCACCCTAGATGCTGAGCAATTCCATAGCTATCACTTCCACTTGGATTGGTGTGGCAGGTATGTACTTTTATTGGAGATAATTTCAAAACTGTACTTTGGAGGATTTAAACAAGAGGAGAAAGAGAGAACTTGAACAAAAGCATGGAGAATTTTCTCTCCTCATCCCTGTCTCCACATGCAAGGATTGAAGCACCCTGCCAGGTAGAGCACTTCAAGTCCCAGTGTTGGGAGCATAGCACGTCCTAGGAAGGGGCCATATTTCACCCTGAGGCACACTTGGCATGGTCACTGGCCCAGTGAACTGGCTGTCCACTTATCCTTGTTGCCTTTTCTGACTGGTGTCCTCGAGCCCTGCGCCCTTGAACCTGTAGCTTTGTCTGGAAGATTTCCTTTCCAGTGTGTTGAGTACAGTTTGACATTTAATGTGCACTTCTGCCCTGTCTCTTTGCCTCTGACTTTTACAGTATTGATTTTCCAATCCTCTTCTGCATGAGGGAATGATTCAGCTCATTATGGAGAAAAGTTCATAAGACTAATGACAAGGAAAGGCAATGATTTTTATAACCTACTCCTGACGACAGAAATGTTATCATTTTCCACCCAGTGCAGCAGTGATGAACTGTTGTGAGTATGTTTATGTGCAGATCCTGCCACTTGCTGACTGGTGGAGCCCCAGTTATAATCAGGGCAAAAGCACTGGCTATTGGTAGAGCCTGTGTGAGGTATGCTTCCCCCCACAACTGGGGGAGGAAGTTTGGAGTCCAAATCAAACATTCTAGAGAGAAAAGAAAGAACAGAGTGGTTTCTTGGGCTGAGTCTTTTGATGGACAGAGCTTTAAAAATCCAATGGATGGAGTTATACAGGCCTGGCAGCAGCTTTACCTTAGAGCACAGTGAGATTTATGACCTTGCCTGTTGAGTCCTGACATATGTTATTAGGTATGTGAGATTACATCATGCCTGATAGAAAATAAAAACTTTCATTGCTTTTTTTGGGTAATTATTATGATTATATAAAATAATAATATAATACATGTTATATATTATAGTACAACCTATGACATATATGTTATATATAAATATATGTTAATATACATTAATCTATGTTATGGATAACCGATTATGTTAACATATATTAATATATATTTATATAATAGGCACACAGAGAATATGCATGAGTATATTCTTTGTGTGCCTGTTTTATGTTGGTTACTGGCTTGGTTTCTTGATAAATGGAAATACATAAGGCAAAGCCTTTGTCCTTGCAAAGACCTGTTCATTAGCAAAGTTAAATATTCTCAGAAGTGACCATACAGTGTTATAGTATCATAGCAAAGGGACAGGAAGGTGCTAGAGGAGGAAGGAGGGGGCAGCAATGGCCTCTTTGTGGTGGGGTAGGAAAGTCTTCTAAGAGGAAGTAACGTGTGAGCAAGATCTCGAAGACTGGAGAAGTGTTTGCCAAGTGAAGTAGAGTGAGAATGGGTGTTGGAGGCGAAGGGTATGGCAGGAGCAGAGGCCAGTGGTTGGGAGAGGGTGAGTCCAGGGGACTGGGGGGGTGTGGCAGGCAGGAAAGGTCCATTTAAGCCTGGACCTGGAATGGAATTCTGGAAGTGTGACAGGGGATCACCAGGGGAACGTTTTCTTTACCCTCAGAAGAGACACACAAGAAGAGAGAGCCTCCGCTCCTACTGAAAGTCAAACCCTGGAACAAGTCCTAAATGGCAGGTGAGGACAAGGAGACCAAGTCCCAGCGGGTGGTAACCATCTAACCTCAGGACGTGCACAGATAGAGGGCTGTTTGCAGGGGACTTTTGATGTCCTCGCATTCTTTTCATTGCGCAGATGCTCTAAGAAGCTGCCACCTTAGCTATGTGAACTCCGTAATCAGAATTTTAAGAAAATGTCGAATACAAGAGTTTTTGAATTGTGATTTTCTGAAATCATGAGTGAGTTGGAAGATTTATCTTGGTTCTACTACAGCTGTAGCCTTTCTTCCTAGTTCCCTCCTCCTACACCTTTGTAAATCTTGTTCCTCAGCTTACAAATTCCTCGACAATTGAACTGAGTCCTCTCTCTAGGCGAGATCATTTTGGTCTTCTCTGTAGTGCTCAGCAAATTATAGTTGCACAGCAGTTGGGTGTGGAATGGCAGATATCAAGTGGGTGAGGGTGTGGGGTGGTATCTTCTGCTTCAGAGAGTTTGCAGTCCTTTGTCGGCTCCTTGAGGCCTCCTCGCAGTGCCCCATTGCAAATAGGTGGAAGCAAGTACCCATTTCAGCTTTCCCTAGAATGGATAGCAGCTCACAGATCTGACCTTTTCAACTATGAAACAAAGCACGCACACACACACACACACACACACACACACGCGCACACACACACACACACACACACACACACACAAAGCTTTTCAGTATAGTGATACCTTGGAGTCAACTAGAAAGAAGTTTATGTGACTCCCAGTCAGAGACTTGCAGATTGTGGGTTTAACTTGTGTGGAACAAGGCAGAGAGTGGGACTTTGGTGACTCAGGCCTGGGGTCCATACTGCACCTGACATGCAGCCGAGGGGGCCTGATACCTGGGGGCAGTATGGCATAGATGTTCATTCCAGAACGTTAGTGGGCTCGGGGTTCTGATGGCCTGCCTTTATGCTTCCTCCTAGTGGAGCTACAGATAGAGAAGTGGAATTCCTATGGAGATGGATTTGTCAGCACTCAGATGGCTGGTAAAGGTATAATCTGGAAAAGAAAATGAGAACGTGACATCAAGAGCCCCCCCCCCCTTTTTTTTTTTGCTTCCTTAAGCCTTGCTAGGTTTTTCTTCTAGATTAGATCGGGGTTGACAAACTTTTCTCTGAATATTTTAGGCTTTCCAGGCTACATATGGTGTCTGTCACATGTTATTTCTGGTCATTACTTTTACAGCTCTAAAAAACAATGTAAAAATCATGCTTAGCTCAGAGGGCATACCAGAAGAGGCTGTAGGTGGGATCCAGCTGGTAGACTATGGTTAGCTGACCCCTGGACTAGACAGTGCCGCTCCGAAGATTTTAATGTTTTACATCTCTGAGGAACATGATGCTTCAAGGAGCTGTGGGGAAGGGGTCCCGACAGTGGTCCCAGTTCCTCAGTGGTTATCATTCCTGTGAGAAGTTTCATGGCATGGTGGCATCTGACAGCCTCAGTCTTTTGATCCGTAAAGTGAGGATTTTTTTGGAGCTAGCCCGGTGGGTTCTTTGGGAAGAGTCATTAGCTTCTACTTTAACTCTTGATTCTTTTTAGTTTTGGCATTTTTATAGTTTCCATTTTTCTGCTGAAAGTTTCCATCATTTATACATGTTGTCCACTTTCTTTTTCTAAACATATTTATCATAGTTATTCTAAAATGTCTATCTGCTAATTCCAACATCTGGGTCATTTCTGAGTTTGGTTCAGTAGACTGTCTCCTCTTTGATAATTGGTTCCATTTCCCCACAGCTTTATGCGCCTTGTCATCTTTGACTGATGCTGGACAGCATGGGCAGAAGACTAGTAGAGACAGGTGAATAGTGTTTATGCCCAGAAATGGCCACTCTCCTTCTTTTGACAGACTGTTAATGTGGCAGGCTGAGTAAACCTAGTCTGTAGTTGACGAGATGTGTGTGCTGTTGTTGCTGTGATTTCAGATCCTGTGGAGGTGGGGCCCAAGCCTTCTGTTTAGCAGGCTTAGGATCTGGGTGCCGTGGGGTTTATGGATGTTCTCCTGCTTTCCCAGTCCAACTTTTGTGGAGGTCCTGCTTTTCTGTCCCAGGGTCCTTCCTCACACCTCCTCCAGCAACGGACAGGTGCTGTGTGGTGCTTAGTATAGGGCCTGGAGTACTGTGGGGCTTCTCTCCCTCTCCTGCCTGGTTCCCCGCTGTCAGCAGGTCCTGTGTGCCTGTGCCTCTGGTGTGTGTATGGAGGGTGCTCATGGACTTCTGCCCCACACCCCTGTCTTTTAAACAACATAGTTAAGGAATAAGATTCTCATAACCAATGCCAAATTTATTTCACTCTTTCCTTTTGTTGTCACCACTTTGAAGCACCCTTTACACCCCAAGGAAAATGAAAAGGGCAAAATAACATGACTGATCTCATTCCTTTTCTCAATGTCCAGGTTCTATACTGATATATAGGGTCAGTCTTTCCATAGGACATGTGGGGTTTCCCAGAGCCAGGTACAAAGGGATGTAGCACACAGCTGACCATCTCATCTCCATGCCTGATTCAGCCACAGTTGCTGAAAGAGCAAGAGTACATGCATTTTATTATTTTAGAGAGGTGGAGTAACTAGTTGGAAGGGTCACGGGGGCCTCCTGGGTTCCTGCTTTCTTTATTAAGGTCAAAATTAAATTAATCTGGCCTCGTGGTTATATGATATGACAATTTTTAAAGAAAATAAAACTACAGGTAGGCTTGCATGAAAACTGGTTCAACTACATTTTTTAGCAGATTACACACCAAAAAAAGAACTGTGGTTTTATTTCTCATATATTTCATACAAACTAGGGGTGGAAGGAGAGCATAAAAATCGGACATGGCATCTAGTCATGGGCTGAGAGTCTGGCACTAAGTCAAGGAATGGCCCTTAGTGTGTGAGCATGGGATTGTGGTGCCCGCCTTGTGGGTGCTTGAGGGGAGCAGGTAACCCAAATGCTGGCACCCAGATGCTCAAGCAAGTGGGCACGTTGTTCTGGGGTATGAAGCAGATGGAAGGCTACATCCGTATGCCTGTCACCAGGATCTCTTCACCCTACCGTGTTGTTTCCTTCTCTCTGGAATGTGAGGGTAGACAGGGTTCCACATTGTTGGGGACGTTATAATTTATTCTTCTCTTCACCTCTGCTTGTGGACTCAAGACACAGAATCGACGTGAACTGTTTCTTAGAAAAAATGAGTCATATAGGCTTTTGACTACCTGTCTGGAAAGAGAGGCAGCATCTCACAGGAACACCTTGCTGTGATGTGTGATATGAGTATAGGATGGGGGTCCAGTGGTGGCTTCTCTGCTGCTTCATTTCCATTTTGTCCATTTCTGCCCAGGTTTTTATTAATAACTTGCTGTGCATCAGGATCCTTGAAATTTGGTAAAAAATATGCACAATTGGATTTCATGCTGGAGAAAAGTGGATTAAATCTTTGTCACCCTGACCCTGGAATCTGTGTTTTTAACAGCCGCCCTGTGATGCCAGTGCAGCAGGTCCAGAGCCGGCTCCTAAGCTGACAGGGAGCCAGTGACCCCAGAGGGACTCATGGCCCCTTTTGCTCTTAGTCCTGCTGAAGGAGATGGGGTGTTGCCACTGACTCTATGGCTGCCTCTGGCTCTCACGGGCATAGACTATGCTGTTTGAAATGCTCACCAGGTGACCAGTGGCTGTGTTCCTGACACAGCTCACTGACCACCTGGATGCCCTTGCAATTTTTCAGCCTCAGGGAAAGCAGAGCTCTTCTTTGCTGAGGATAGCTAGGGAAGAGAATCAGCTGTCTGGTAGCACCATGCCCTGGGAGGGGGCCGGGTAAGTTGGGCTCAGCATTTTAGGGGCCTGGAGATAAGAAAATGTTATCAGAGCCCAGGTAGTGATGGCCGTAGGGCATGGGCGATGCCATGTAGCACCCATCAGACTTCCAGCAATAACCTGACTTGTGTGAGGCCCCAGGCTCTTGGTTCCTTGTAGCAGCAGCCCCTGTAACAGTGGAGGCATGTGGCAGGATCCGAAACATACCTTCTCACAGCACGCTGGACTCATGGCAGACCAAGCGCTGCAGACTGGCCGCTGTAGTCTGGTTCCTACTCTGGGCATGGGGATGTGTTCCCAGATGGGCCCAACAGACCTGAGGGTCGCATTCCTTCATTGCCCCTGAGAAGCCTGTTATTGCCCCTGCAGGGCACAGAAAACGAGACCTTAACAGGCTTCTCAGGGGCTATGAAGGAGTGCAACTCTCATGAGGTGCGTTGCTCTTGGGGTAGAGAAGTCCTGCTGTTCCCTCAGCTGTTTTATGCACCACCAGGAAGATGGTGGTCATCTTGGTAGTTAGGTGGAGGAGGCCTAGGGTGAGGGGTTGAGTGGTGGGATGGGGTTGACAGGGGCCCAGGGTTATTCTGGATAGGGTCACCAAGGTGGTGCCAGTGGAGCAAGGAGAAAGTGAAAAGCATTCTCCAGCTGTTTGAATCCTTGTAGAAAGTGGAAAACGTGTGGACTCGACTTTGAGGTTGTGCAAGATGTGCATTTAGTACTCTTTTAGTTAAGCAGAATTCCAAGTGGCTGTCACAGCCTGGACTGACGAGGGTTTGCGCGGCCTCCTCCCCTTTACCGCCTCCCAGATCTGCAGATGCCTTTGGTTTTTCCCTCCCCAGCGCTGGTGCTAGTTTCAGATGACCTCTGCTGTGTGCTGACAGAAGCTGGAAATTCTCATTAGCTGCTAACTTTGTTAGGCAAATGGCTGATTGCGGTTCCATTCCTGGTGTCATTGCTTGTAATTAGCAGATCGCATGTCTATGAAAATGTCCGTTAACACCAGGGATGAGCTAAAGAGGCTGACAGCTGGGGCTGGGATCTGGAGAGAACTGTGAAAGAAGCTTTTTCTCTTAAGCTCTTGAGGGACTCAGCTGCCAGCCTCAGCCAGGCTCCTTGGCCTCTGTGCGCCTGATGGGTCCCAGGGGATCTGAGCTGCCGACTCCCTTGCAAAAACCCACCAGCAGATGGGGATGACCTGAGTCAGCTGACAGAAGCATCAGAGCAGCAGGTGGCACCTTACTGACTTACTGCTTTGTTCCTGGTAAGAAGCCCAGGGCCTGGGTGAGAGTTTAGTTCTTTTGGGTTTTGGGCAGGCCTTATACAGCTGTGTGTAAGCCTACAATTGTGCAGAACCCTGACTTCAGGACTGGGGCCATCCCTCGTAGCCGGAGTCAGATGTCCTGGCCTCTGAGAGGATGCAGGCCATCTAAGGCAGCCCCTGCTGTTTGTGTCTGCTCCAAACCCATCACATTTGTTTGGGGTAGCATTGCTCACCACCCCTGCCACTCTCTCCATGCCTGTGGATCAAGTGGGGCCGGTCCTGCAGCCCTAAATGATCTTGGCAATGGTATATTTTCCTTTTCTGTCCTGCTTGAGTGAAATTGGGTTGGTGCCTGCCAACCTCCATGCGTGTCTCTAGGATATTAACAGGGCAGGGGAGAGGGGAGGGTCATGGTTTATTTTAAGTTTATTTGTGTGGTTTATCCACATAGTCTTTGGGGAACTGCCATTCTGCCTTTTCCTTTTTGTGAAAAAAATGTTCTAGATTTGTCAGTTAATCAGACTGTGTTTGTCCTCTTGGGTAGATGCCATTGCTGGCTACTGGCACAGCAAAGAATTGAAAAGGGGTTATTTGGCTGGCAAACTAATAACTGGGGTAGGAGAAAAGTCTCATTTCTCCCCCTTTAACCTCTGTGTACACTCAGTGGCTGAGTGGTCCCCATTTTCCACATCTGGACACCAAAATGAGCGATCTCAGATAGAGCAAGGTATGTACCAATCAGGAGCAATTTGGGCTGTAACGGCAGCCCAGGTGGCAGTGACTGACACAGTCGGGGTTTATCTGGTGAACAAGAAGTCCAGGGCAGGTAACCCAGGTGGGGGTGGTAGGTTGGTGCATCAGGAGGGATCCGTTGTCATCCTTGCATTTTGACCTGCCATTCTCAGTGTGGCTCTCAGCAGGACTGCGGGATGGCTCCTGTGCCTGCAGACATCACATCAGTTTTCTGATTTGGAAGAAGGAAGGGCCAAAAGCCTTTGTCTAGTGAAGTTTTGTTGTTTTATGTGGGAGGTACTCCTTCCCCAGGAACTCTCGTGAGCAGAACTGTGTCACAGGGCCACCCTGGCTGAAAGGGGAGCTGAGAAAGAGAGTAATTTTAGCTGGGCACTTGACTGTCTCTCCAAACAATAAGGGTTATGTCACTAACAAAGAAGGGGCTGGCTGCTGGTCAGGTGGCGAGCAGCATCTTCTGTACCATGGAGGCATAGAAGGAGCCTTGCTTGGGGACCCGTTAGACACAGGCTCAGATTCACCAAATACTGTCTCTGTGGCCTTGGACATGTCACTTAATTTCTCACATGTCAAGTGGCAAACATCTGGAGTTGTTAGGATGCTTTAGTGATGTGATGTGAGCAGAGCATCCAGCATGCTGCCTGGCAGATGGAAGGCAGTCAGTCCATTCTTTTCTTTGCATTATGCCCACTCCCCTACTACAGGGGAAGAGAAGCTGAGCAGGTGACTAATCTGCACCCAAAGGGTAGAAGAAGAGGAGAAGAGGGACTAGTATTTCCCATAGTGGAGAAGGGACACAACACGGAGGGCAGGTGTGGGGGCAGTTACTGGTGCTGAGTCTGGCCCCCCTTCACCTGAGCCTGTGCCATTATCAGGAACCCATCCCTCTCTACCCTGTGCTCCTTTATCCTGCAGCAGACCTTGCAAACCCCCACCCCTACCTCTGCCCTGGGCATTCTCTTCTGACTCCCAAGGTTTATTTGATTTGGGAGAGGAGTGCCATTGATCTAGTGCCTGTGCTGTCCTGGTTTGTGTTCTCAACGCCCAGATTGGAGTGTTTTCGTGAGCCCTGGGCTCTCGTGAGGCTGAGGGGGGAGCCTGCTTGCACGCATTCTTAGTGGAGACAGGTCACCCGCTCTCTTGGCAGCAACTCCTCCCTCTTCTCCTTGCCTTGCCAAGTCCTGCAGGATTTCCTTCGAGGATTCTGTTGCTCTACTCTTTGCTGGGACTGGGGTGGGCTTGGGGGCATGGCTAAGGGGTGTGTCCAGCACAGCAGCTGTGTGTACAAGGCCTATGTGTGATGTGCACCAAGCAGCAGTGCTCTTGGGGACTAGCTGCATAGGGAAGGGAAGGCATTTTCCTGGAGTTCGTTGCCCTGCCCCACCCACCCACACTCCCACCCCTACCCCCACTTTAGCCTCGCCCAGCTGCAGAGCAGTCTCCTGTTATTTGTGCGGCTCTGCCCTCTCACACCCTTCCCTATCACAGCCCTCCGTGGATTATTTTCTCTTCCTGAGTAGCTATTAGGCTCCCCCAACGTCCACCATGGCCCCCACTCCTCTTGCACCTCCCCCCTTGCTGGCCCCCGCAGTAGGTGTGCGTGTGCACAAAGGGTAGACTCAATTGAACAGCCTCTGTTCTTGGGGCTCCCGGGTGTCAGACAGTGTCGAACATGGGGCCCGTTCTCTAGCTGACTGGTTGGACATGATGTTGGCACCTTATCTTCGTGCTGACACACACTGGACATTAATAGAAATACTCGCCAGGGCGCACGTGTGGAATTTCAAGCAGCCGCAGGGCCGGCGCTTTAGATAGCCCATTGTGTGCTTAACCTCTTCCGAAGAGGTTTTTGATGAGAAATGAGAAAGACTGTTAACTCTAGGAAGCTGGGTATGTGGCAGGTTTCCTTTCTTCCTTTATTTTCCTTTAGCCTGCTTGATTCTCTGCAGTGTTTCCTTAATCTTTGCTCCTGAGGAGTGGGCTTTGCCGCCTCAGGATTTCTTATTTAATCCACTGCTGTGCTCTGCTGGCACTGAGAGGAGGAGCTGGTGGCCTTGGGTCGGGGGGTGGTGGCTGTGGGGTCCCAAGGTGGCCCTCCTCAGTCTTGGTTGTCTGGCGTCGAGTTTCTCATGCCGGCCCCACCCCAAGGGGACGCTCCTTTGGACTGGCTGCATAGTGCTGCCAGGACCACGGGCTTCTCTAAGGGTTGGAAGGCGATTTTCTTTGTTCCCCTTCATCTCACCTCCGTATTCCCCATCAAGAGCTGCTAATGATGCCTCCACCTTTCTGACTGGGGCCCAAAGCCCAGGGGAGAGTGGCTCCCTCCGAAAACGTTCGAGGGCGGGCCTGCCGGCGCTGTAAGAAAGACTGGTGTGTGCCGCTCCCTGCGGCTTACAGCGTGGGCTGTCTGCGTGCGCCTTCGGGTCCTGCGGCTGGCAAGTGGGGGCAGGGATGCATGCAGGCCGGAGGCTTAGTGATGGCTGAGGACCACCGCGGTGGGGCCCCGGCAAAAATCATTAAACGTTCTCTTACTGAGGACTCAGCTGCAAAGCGTTCCTTGCCGTCAGTTCCTGGACCACGCTTCTGACTTCCTCCTAGTTCAGCGAATGTTCTGTTGGTATATCTTAAATCAGGAACCTTTTTAAACTCTTCTCCTTCCTTACGCCTCCTAAACCCACTCTCTGCGCTCCTTACCTTTACCCACTTTGTGTCTTCTCACCCCAAAGACCTCCCTGCCCTGCAGGAACTGTACTGACAGCTGGCACCACAGTTACCTTCCTTCCTTTCCTTCTAGTGTCCTTCCTCCACGTCCACTTTGCCAGATTTCAGTCATGGGAAAACCCCACCGTCTGCTCTCTCTGCACCTGGGCCTGGGCTCCTGAGGGCCACAAGACAAAGTTACACACCAGGAGGTCATGGGTTCTGACCCCGTCCCTGCTGCTGGCTTCTCCCTCCTGCCCCTCCCGTCCAGCTGGCTCCTGTTGCATGCCCTACTGCATCCATTCTGTGCCCTCTCAGCACTCCCCGTTTTAGCTCCAGCTCAGCTTTCTCTGCCCTTGCCTTGCCCACCCTCCTTCCCCATCTCCCTAAAAGGTGCCTTGTCTGTGGCTGGCTTGGGTCTAGCCCCTCCTGTGCTCTTCCCTTCCCACTCCCCAAGCTCAGCTTCTCCCTGTCTGAAACCAGCGCCCCTTTTCCAGCAGCCCGGATCTTCCTTTTCCTTCATCCTAGTGACTTGAGATCAGTGGTAAACTCATCATCTCGCTGCTCACACTCATTGCAGTTTAGCCTTCGCGTCCATGAATACTTTGTTCTTAGAAATCTCCACCTTCTTCGTGCCAGCAAACCTGATGACTTTCCTTCTTCACGGTTCCTCCATGGGGTATTTGATACTAAGAAAGTACCCTGTCTTTAAATTCTCACTTTTCTTAACCTTTGTGCCTCCTCTTCCGCATGTTCTAGCTATCCATTGAACACATGTTTACCGAGGGGTGTGATTGCTGTTACTGAGTTGGGTACACAGCAGTGACATGTTCCAGCCCTGCTGGGGACTGTGGTCCAGCCGGAGAGACAGATATTAAACAAGTACATGCTCATTGAATGGTAAACCAAGTAAGTATGATGCTGTTAAATAACAAGGTATTTAGGGAGAGAAATAGTAGGGACCTAATTTAGATGGAGGTTAGCAAAGTCTTCTCTGAACAGACATTTGAGCCAAGACCTAGAGGAGGGTGGGAATTCAATACAGAGTGAGGAGGAGGGCCCTGCAGTCAGCGGGGACAGCATGGCCACGGACCTTGGGATGAGAGCGAGCCCCGTGAGTTACAGGAATTGCAGGCAATGAGTGTGAGAACAAGGGCGCAAGGGATTTGTAGGCATGGTGGGGATTTTGGGTCAGATGCAGAAAGGAGCCTCTGAAAGGTTTTCACAAAGGTTCTGGACAAGGTGGCTTGGAATGGATGAGAAACAGGCAGGGGACGGGTCAATGGGAAACCACCCAGTGGTCCCTGTGAGAGGTCACGACGACCCAGACAAATAACAGTGACCGAGTGGGTGGGAAGAATTGCAGAGAGAATCAACAACTGTGGGTACATGGGGTGAGGAGGTAGGAAGCGTTATGCATGATTCTGGGACTTCTTGGCTAGATCCAGATGCCCCTTGCTGACAAGGGGATGCCTAGGGGAATGAGCCCTCTCTGCTCTCCTAGCCTCTACTCACTCCCAAATGGGTGTGCTGGCCACACATGGTCCTAGTTAGGGCAGAGACTGAGCTGCTGTAACAAAGAGGTCCCCACATACATCTCTTCCTCTTTCATGTAACAATCTAGAAGTGAGTCCAAGGCAGGTGGGGGCTCTGCCAGCCTCAGCACCTATGGTTAGAAGGTGGTTGTGCCAGTTCTTGAAGTTCCTAGCCTGTGGGAAAGGGAAGGGACCAAGTGGATGCACACCCACCCATTTAAGGGCAAGACTGTTTCTGGCCATAGCTCATTGCCCGAAGGCAGTTACATGGCCACACCTAGCTGGAGGTTGCCTGGGAAGTGCAGTCTAGCTGGGTGCCCCACCAAAATGCTGCTACACGGAGGAAGAAAAGAATAGATGTGAGATGGTTGGAAGATTGCTACTTTTGTCTGTTGCCCTTCATCCCCGCTCAGGCTCCGCATACATTTAGCTTTGGCCTGACCTCTGTGCAGGGCTTCGCGTTTCTAGTGTTGCTTGGACATGTCTCTCCCAATGTCTGCAGGTAACTCCCACTGAGAATGTCCAGAACAGAACCTGTTTTTCCTCTGAATGTGTGCTTCAGGCATTTGCAAACTATTTTTCTGTTGTGATAATAGCTCAGTTCTCCACGTTCAGCACTAAAGGGCCCTAGAGAAGATATGATGCCGTTGGCTCCACCATTCATAGGGAGTGGTTCTGAGTAGCAAGGGGAATGTTCCCATAGAGTTGGGTTGTCTTTGACTTTTCCTTCCTAGTGGTCAGCAGGCCTTCTAGGCATCTGGCCTTGGGGCCTTCCACTGAGACCTCAGCCAGGTGTCTCTGTTGTTTTGAAGATGATCTGTCAGGATGCTTGGTGTGGCAAGGCACATGGCTCTTCCCTGGCCATCTGTCTACAGTTGGGCTGTGGCCAGACTTCACAGAGGGGCAGTGTTTTCCAGCAGATCAGATGGAGTGAGAGAGAGAAGTCCTCCAGGCTGGGAACTCCCTCCTGGAAGTTGGATCAGGAGGAGGAGGAGGACTGAGGTCTGTCCAAGCTGGCCTGGCCACTGGTGCCAGAGGCTCACTGGAGACTTTGGCCCTGGTTGAGCGTGGCTGCCTCTGGAACGGAAGACCCCCGGGTCATCTCCCCCAGCTTCCTCCCAAGCCCTCTTCTGAGGGAGCAGACCCACCCAGCTTTATTGCTAATTCCCTTCCCAATGAGCCTGAACTTCCCAAGTCCTAGTTAAAGGCAGCCCATTAGCACTGCCCCATCTGTCACCATAAACGGAAAGTTTTGCTAACAGGTGGACAGGCAGTTAGTTCTCCCATGCTAATGAGGAGTCTGTGAAATTCCTCCAGGGACTGGCGGTGCTGTTAGAAGCCCAGGCTTGCCCTCCTCCAGGGGAAGGTGCAGCTGACTGAGGACCAGCCGTTGGTGTTCCTATCTGACCCCAGCAGACCTTCTTGACCTCCAGAGGATCTGAAAGCATGGGGGAGAGATGGCTCGGAGGAGGGTGTTCTTATCTTTCTTGCCCTCTGGTTTTCCCTAGAGTCATCACCAGGGCTGGAGACAGGGAATGCGTGTTTTATCTTCTGTGTGGCCTGACAGGGCCTCTAGGGGCTAGTATTTTCCTCCTGGCCTCTGATAGCCCTGCTTTGAATACAGCTGCATTTTCTCCCTAAGAAGAATTTGCCTGCATTGTTCTAATTTGATTCTTGTCTCTCCTCCCCTGAAGTAGTAAGGTTCTGTACCTTTGCTGGACTCTCTGGCCAGAATAGACCTGGGTTTTTATTATAGAATTTTAGGGTAGAGAGTTAAAAATTTTTTTGGTTGTTGTTATGTCTAGCAGCTGGAATTGGAGGCAGTGGCATAGCCTGGACTCAGGGTCCAGATCGATTGGGATCAAATCCTGCTTCCTAGCTGTGCAGGTAAAGTCCCTTCAACTCTCAGTTGTCTCTTCTGTTGACGCTTGTGCCCAATTCCAATGTTGCCACGAGGACTTCTTGCAACAATGTACGTAGAGTGCATAGGGCAGGGCTTGGCATGCAGTAGAACTCGGTAAATGTCCTCATGGTTGTTCACAGTGGAAGGGAGCGGCTACACGTGTCTATACAACCCCCTACTGCTCACCAGGCCCTTCCCACAAGGCCCCTTACCCTACCCAGCTTACTCATTTGATGGCCACGTAAACGTTTTTCTGTTCTAAGGACTTCAGATCAGATTTTGGACCCGAATTTTAGGATAAAGGCCAGAGCTCAGATCCCCTGTGTTTATTAGGAGCACGGGGTGAGTGTGCTGCTGTGTACCTGCCCATGGCATTTCCTGTGCTCACTGGAGGCAGGCTCGGGGGCAGGCGCTGCTTGCCCAGGTTTAGGAATGTGGGGAAGAAGGCCAGGCTCTGAAAAGAGCTCATCTGACTTCCTACTACATTTCATGCTGTCACTGGTCCCGGGAACTGTGTGGTAACTAACGGTTTTGGTTTTTGCCACAGCCAGAACACCACTGTGCTTTGTGAGTGAAGTCTGAGGCTGCATCGTCCTGGACCCTCTTCCTGCCCTGCGTCTTGGGCCCTCTAGGTGGCAGTCCTGGGCCAGCTGTTGGCTGGGAGGACCTGAGTGCTGGGAGCAGGCCTCAGGCAGGCGGGGGGTGGGGGGTGGGGAGCAGGCCCCCTTCCCCTGATGTGCTCCATTTGAAGGCCTGAATCTAGCTGAGAAGGCTCGAAAGGCCCTTTATCCTGGACCCAGTCTCCCACTGCCCCTTTCACCTTTTGTTGAGAGACCTCGGGTTTTGCCTTTGTGTTTCCTGAGGCCTTCCTTTGTTGTTGGCTTGCCCTGGGAGCTGGTGCACATTTCTGGATGGGGCTTCCCAGAGGGGAGGCAGCCTCACTCCAGCTTGCCTGAGGTGTGTTTGTGTTGGGGGGCAGCGGGAGGAGCTCCACTCTTCTGTGGTACTTTGCTCCTCATCCAGAAAGTTGCTGATGGCTTGGCTTGGGTACAGAAAATGTAGAGGAGGAACAGTTGGGAATAGATGAAGAATGGAAAATGGGGTATTACGATGGGCTGGGCTGGGCTGGGCTGCGCTGGGGCTGGCTGGGACATTTACTCTTCAACCACAGGTTACTTATTTTTCCTAGAGCTGGTAAGTCACTTTGCTTCTCCCTCACAAATACCTGATGTTAAAGTCAAATTAAGAGCTGAGTCTGTGGTCTTCTTCCCTGCCTGGCACATAAGAGGAAAGATAGGAGGACTCCTTCCATAAGCACTTCTTCCCCAGGGAGCTGGTGGCCTCCTTCACGTGCCTTTTCCTTGGTTCCCTTTTGCAAAACAGGCAGATTCTGACTTTGCTGTGGGTTGATGGACTGCCATGGTTTTGGCATCCAAAGAGATTTTTCAAGGTCCGGAGGTGGGACATGGAGAAACCAACTAATATCGTGGTGACTTGAACTTCCCAGGGTGAATAGCTGTTGGGTTTAAGGAAACTCAAGTTGGCATCTAAATGCAGACTTTCTTGCTTGTTTCCCTGAGAAGTGAAGGTCCTGGCAGTAGAGCCCTGCTGTCCTCCTGCCCTCCTGGAGGTGCAGGAGGAGGGGTGTGCAAGCAGTCCTGGCCTGGTGCAAATTATCCTAAAGTTCTGGTGAGTGTGCTGCAGACCACCCACATGCCTGCTGTAGCTCTGCTCGCAAGCATTGACCGACCCCATCCAGGTGCATCCTGGGTAAACAGCGGACAGTCTTGGTGGAAACAGCTTCTAAGAGAGCTTGCTGAGTTGTTTCAGCCTCATCAGGGCCTTGGCATTCTTCACCCAGACAGACATCAATACATTCCTGCCTCTCTTTTCTGCCTTCATCTTCTCCCTATCACCGCCACCTCCCACATATTCTTTCTGACCTGTGGGCACATAGCCCAGAGCCTTCTCTGACTGCCTTTCCACAGCGCTGGGGGAGAAGAGGCTTTACTCTTTCCCCTCTCTGGGTTTTGACTGTCCAGCATGAATCTGTGGGTGGTGATGGCCCACTGGAATTTGGTGTCACGAGGACCTGCTTTCCCTGAGAGGCTGGGGAGCATAGAGATTGCCCATCTGGAGACTTCATTGGGCAAATACTGCTTTGAAGCTTGTGTACCAATTCCAGGTGGAGTGGGAGTCCCTGTGACGTTGGTCTTCAATCTCTGGTTTATAGGTGGGTAAGAAGGTAACCTGTACTGTTAGTCCATAAAACGATCCCAGCAGAGTGAGCTCTGGTTCTTCCACTCGTAGTCTGAACTGCCCCAAGAGGGGGGTAATGAGTAGCAGAAAAACAAAAATCGCATCTGTGTTACTTGGTTAAATGTCCCTGGATACCAGTTTTTGCATCTGTAAAAGGGGGACAGTGATACCTACTTCACAGGATTGTTGCAAGGGCAGAGTATAAGCACTCCAAGTGCCTCATTCAGTGCCTTGCACGTGGCAGGTCCTCGGGAAGCATTTATGCCATTTGGAGGTGGGACCAGCACCTGGCTTATGCTCAGCAAGCACATTGTTTCCTCCAGCTCCTATGCCACGTACTCAACTCATGGGGAGTGCTCAGACTTCCCTGTGCACGTCTGGGCCAGGACACCTATGGCACCCCTTTTGGCTGAGCTCTTTTCTGAGGCACTGGCTGTTGGCAGAAGAGGGATCTGAGGGAAGGAGTCCCGCCTGTCTAGGAACATTCTTCCTGACGTTTCCTCTCTAAAGCAGGCTGCTTTGGCAGCTCAGCTGCCAAGTGAAAATCCGGCATGCTTACCCTAATTGGTTTTCAGGGGAGATTGATTTTTGCCTGTGTAACTGCTGCTGGGATCCTCAATGTCTCTCTCCTTAGGATCACAGATAAGTTTTGTTTTTAGTCACCACAGAGTCCATTCTCCACCTTTTCTAAAAGGACGTGTTTAGGAGCCCTTGGAGATGCAGGTAGGCACCTTCAGCCTTTTGGCCTCGGAGGCTGTCCCTTTGGAAGGGTTTCCAGGTCAAGAAGCTAAAAGCAGATGAAGAGATGGCACAAAGAGGAAATGAGGCTGCTGTCAGCCTTCCTGTGTCTGGCATCTTCCCAATGCAGGTAATGAGCGGTCATATTCTCAAATCCGGAGGTAAAGGAGACTGCAGAGAGTCAGAGTTCCTCAAGTGTATGAAATGTGATATCCTGGACAAGAGTAAGCCAGCTGTTCTTGTTCTAGGGAGAGCAGAAGAAGGCACAGCAGGCGTAAGTGTACCAGGAGAGACTGTGAGGAGGGGAAAGGGTTAAAAGAAATTAGTTGAGTAAAACACTTCTCTCGCCACAGGGTCTGTCCTGGCTGGCCTGCAGCAGAACTGCCTTCACTAGGGAAGGGAGGTGTATAATTATAGATGATCAGAGCTGGGAACGTGTTCTGAGCTTGTCTCAATGAGCCTTGTCACCATACAGGGGAACTGAGGCCCAGATGAGATTAGGTGGCCTGTTCAAGGACCTGAGCTGGCGCCCATGTGTGAAGGTCCCTGGGCCTCTGTCTTGGGCTCCGGGTTGGTCGCATTGGCTGGAGGGTCATCTCTGAGGTTCTCCTGCACAGCATGGCATCAAGAACTGTCTTTTCTTAAAATCTGATAGTTTCAGTAAGCTCCCCAGGGATTCTGCAATATATCTGTATTTGAATAACTATAGCTCTTTTTTTTGGCAGCCTGATTTAGGCTTGACAGGTAGGTACAACTGTCTCATTAAATGCAGATATATTTGTGTGGCTTGGGGAAAAAAATAGAACATTCCATTAAAAAAAGGAATACCAGTCATTTCTTTTATTTATACACTCAATGTATTAAAATTTGTTGTCATTTAATTTATGAATTGGGAACAGAGTGTTACTTGTACCTTATCATTGTGAAATGCTCAGGTGTCCAAGGTACTATAGTGTGTCTGTGCGGGTGTGCGTGCCCATGACTGTGCATGTGGACACAGACCCTCCTTATGCCTGGTCCTGTGGTAGGTGCTTTGCATATCATTTCTCAGTTACCCTCTCAATACCCTGCTAGGTAGGGACACTCTCAGCCTGCTTTACAGGTGATTGAGACTCGGGTCCGGGGGGGAGTGGGGGCGGTTCTATCACATGCCCCAAACAGTGCAGCAGAGCTGGGATGTGAACTCAGGTCACAGCAGCTGGTCTTTAGGTATTGGTGCTGGAAAGCTAGGTGACAGTTGCAGCCGCAACACAGAGTGGGCCTCCAGGCTTGTGCTGTAGGCAGAGCTTCCAGCTGTGGCCAAGGTTCTTAGCCCCCCTCTGCCATACCCCGCCTCAACCCCCACCCCCACCACCGTGCATTACAATCTGGAGTGGAATGAGGTGAGAGAAAATAGAGATGACAGAAGCCTCTTGGGTGATTTTGTTAAATATGCCCACTATTGAGAATCGATATTTTTGTAAAAGGAGAAAGATGAACATTATTAAAATGCTTCTTCAGAAGAACTGCTGGGGGAGCCCTAGGCCGAGGGAAAGCCCGGCAACCTGAGCGAGGCAGCATCTGCTTTAACCTCTTCCTTACTCTACCTGGGCCTGGGAGGGGTCTCCACCCTAACCTGTGTGCTTTAGGTCAGTTTTTTTTTTTTTTTCAGGATTGCATTATCTTTGTCAACCCAGATCTCCCTCCACACTGTCATACCCATACCATAGGCTGGAAGGCCTCAGTTACCTCATCTGTAACACCAACAGCCTTACAAGGTATGAGGACTAAAGGAGAACTCATTCATTTACCTGTTCACTCAACAAATACCTGCTGAGAGCGTGAGTGCACCATGCTCTGTTCATGGCACTGGGGTATGACATGAACCAAACAAATTCTTACCCTTTGTGCTTATATTTTAGGGGTATGGAATATAAGTACATAGAGACACACAGTAAACAAATAGAAAATAAGTCAAATGGTAAGTATCATGAAGAAAAATAAGGTTTGGATGAGACTATCTAGGGCAGGACCTTTCCAGGTGGAGGGGACAGCAAGTAGAGAGACCTTGAGGGAGAGAGTTGCTTTGGCAACCTTGAGGACTAACCAGGGGGCCAGAGGCTGCTCTGTGTGTTGGGGGGAGAGCTGTGTATGGGAGGTGAGGTAACGGGTGCCTGTGGAGGCCACAACAGTCAGATCCATGAGACTAAGGGTGACTTGAGGGGCACATTGGGCATGCAGCAGGCTGGGTATCTGCATGTGTCTTCTTAATGAAGGCAAGAATCACGTTACATGCACTTGCTTTATACACCTTTTACATCTGTAAATCGACTAGTGCTGATTACACATTTGCACCTCTTCTTCCCCTTTGTTTCTGCTTGGAAAAAGTCTTTAAAGAATCAAACAAATATTTATGTGTTCCTTGATAAAATTACAGGTTGGACTTGGGGGCATTACCTCAAGAAAAAAAGATGTAACCTGTTTGGGAAGGTCCAAGGAAAGGTTTAAAGTTAGTGATGCAGGGATGAGGTGGAAGTAGGGATGGGGGAAAGGGAAGCTGGGATGTGTTGGTCTGGAAAGACAAGCTGAAAAGAAAAGAAAGAAAAGGCTTCTACACCTCGTGAGGCCAGGGCTGCCCTGCTCACCGTGTGCCACTCGCTGGGAAAGTAGAGAGAGTGAACACAAGCTCCTTCACCAAGCTGAAACCAGAGCCCAGAGTATCTCTTGAAGATTGTGTAGGTAATGCTGCTACTCTTAATACCGCACACAGGTATCTCAGGGTAAATAAACAGCATGAGGTGGTACCGGCTAGAAACCTGAGCCAGTTGTAAGTAAGGTTTAGATCAAAAGTTACACATGTCAATGCCTTCCAGGGCCAAACAGGCCACAGAGACAAGTGAGAATTGTCAGTGGAAGGCAACAGAGTGTGGCGAGGACTGGGAGGCTGTGCGGCTCACGTGGCCCCTCCACGGGGCAGCCTGCTGCTGGCTTGGCATGTGGGCCCAGCAGTACCCAGCTGGAAATACAGGGTCTTGCGGGAAGTTTTCAATGTCTGCAGATATTCAGACTTTTAAAACAAAGAAGAGGAAGGAGTTGGAGGGGAGGAAAGAAGAAACTGGTTCAAACAAAACAAATCTAAAGGCTAAATATAGTCCAAAGGCCCTCTGGGTTCCAAACTCCAGTTCAGATGAATGTAACCTCGGGTTTTTGCGGGGGAATGAAGGTTGTTGGGAAGTGTTTGAGCTGGAATTCAGGACTGGGTGAGCTCTCGCACAAACCCTCTGTGGCCCCACTGATGACCTTATTATCTGTGAGTCAGGCCACCAGCAGCCACGCCGCGTCCACGGGGAGCTTTAAAACCTTGATTAAAAAAGGCCCCGGCTAAATAGAAAAGAGACCCTTGGCAAATTGACAGTCTTCCCGTGGCCACTGGTGCCCATCGGCAGGTGGCACTCCCAGTGTCCCCTCCAGCTTGTAGCTGTCTGCTCTTCTTAGCACCTCTGTAGCTCCATGAACCAAATCCACCTCCTTGTGCCACTTGTCTGTGTTTAATTATGTAAGTGGCATTACAAATCACAGTGGTGTTGAACTACATCTCATTTCTCGGAGCAAATCAAAGCGCGTTACACTGTGTCATGTTGACCACCCTTTCAGTCCGAAAGGAAGCACAGGGGAGGATAGTGGCTTTCTCCTTGTGAGGAAATGAGTCGGGAAAATGAAGGTCTTTGTAAAGAGGGTCTCGTGGGATGGAGGTGGGATTGCTTTAAGCAGCTGGCTTTTTTCTTTTAACTCAAGATGCGGGTTTTGTGTCTCTATTAAGCCACCAATTCATTGCTGACTCATTTTTAGCAATTGACTTTAATTCTCAAGCCACTACTCAAGTATGTATTGGAGCAAGGAGGTATGTGCAGTCTTTTTGTTTTGTTTTGTTTTTTGTTTTTTGGGGGGTAGTTCCCTGGCTGGGAATTGAACCCAGGCTGTGGGGTTTAGAACCGGAAGCTTAGCCACTACACCACCAGGGAATCCCCCATGCAGTCTTTGAAATGCTGGAGGAGAATATGCATGGAGCCAGCAAGACTGTCCCTTAGCAGATGCCCCATAGGAAGAACAGCTTTGAACCTGCCCATAACCTCCCCTTGTGTTAGGCCAGTGACTGAGTGTGTCCTTTCAGAAAGTCCTCCCATCTGACGAAAGCCTGCATCATGTATGTCACTTCAGCTCCTTCCCTTTTGATTGATCTGCATTAACGAGTAAGTGCTGAGCACCCTTCCTGAGCAAACCTTCATTTTTGTGCTCTGGAATCCATGGTCTTCCTACATGCTCTGCTGAATTTTTCCTTCTCTGCTGCTGCTTTCTCTCAGTTCACCAGTATGGTGAGATCTTTTTTGTCCTCTCTAGTCCAACTCTGCAGACCCTCCAACATCCATGTCCTCTTCTCTTGACCTCCTTCTACCTAAGCTCTGATTGCCTGCTCATATTGTGGAATTTTCATAATCTGGTGGTCTTTATTGCTCTTCTGCAGTGGCTCTCTCAGATGCCGGTGATTCACCCTGCCAGCCAAATCCAGACCTTTCTCCAGGTCCCAGTCTACCAGTGTTATTGTTGAGTCATTTGAGTATTTGCAGGTATTGTCATTTCATCTTCAAATACTTTAGCTTGGATTTTATCTCCTAAGAACAAGAACATTTCTACCTAACTACAGTAAAATGATTGTACACTATATGTAATATAGAGGCCATATTCAATGTTTCTGGGAGTCCCAAAAACACTATCTTAAAAATCCAGGATTCAGTTAAGGATTATGCATTGCATGCACATGGTGTATCCCTCCAGTGTTCTTTAATTTAGTAGAACAGTAGCCCAGGCATTATATAGTCTTTTATGGCATTGATATTATTGAAGAGTCTGTGGTTGAAGAGTTTTGTAAAATGTCCCTGAACTTGTGTATATCTGATCATTTCCTCATGATTACATTCAGGCTAAACGTTTTGGTCAATACAATTACGTATAGCTCTCAGGGTGCTATACTGGGAGATACATGATGTCACTTTATCTCATGGTAATATTAAATTTGATTGCTTGGTTAAGTGGTGTATACCAGATTTCTCTATTTTAAAGTAACTTTCCCCCTTTGAAATTAATAAGTAATCTGTAGGATATGCTTTGAGACTGTGTGGACTATCCTGTTTCCAATTCATCCAATGAATTTTTTGATTTTATTCATAAAATTCAATACATTATAAAAATCATTCTTTTATTGTGATAAAATATGTAAAACGAAAATTTACCATTTTAACCATTTTTAAGCATGCAATTCAGTGGTATTAAATACATTCACATGGTTGTGGAACCATCTCTCCCATCTGTCTCCAGAACTTTTTCATCTTCCTAAACGGAAACTCTGCATGCATTAAACACCCCTCCCCTAGCTCCTGGCAATCACCATTCTGCTCTCTGTCTATGAATTTGACTCCTCGAGGGACTTCATCTAAGTGAAATACAGTTTTGGTCCTTTTGTGACTGGCTTACTTTATTAGCATAATGTCTTTAAGGCTCATCACGTTGTAGCTTGTATCAGACTTCCTTTCCTTTTTAAGGCTAAATAATATTCCACTGTATATATAGATCATATTTTGTTTATCTTGCATCTGTTAATGGACACTAGGTAACTTCTGCCTTTTGACTATTGTGAATAAATGCTCCTCGGAGCACGGGTGTGCACGTGTCTCTTCCACGCTCTGCTTTTAATTTTTTTGTGTACGTAGCCAGAAGTAGAATTGCTGGATCATATAGTAATTCTATTTTTAACATTTTGAGGAATGCCACCCTGTTTCTTATACTGCTTTGCTGCCGTATCATTTTACATTCTTACCAGCAATGTATAAGGGTTCTAATTTCTCTACTTCACCAACATTTTTTCTTTTCCATTTTTGTTATTTTTTTATAGCCAGATTAGTAGTTGTGAAGTGGCATTTTATTGTGGTCTTGATTTGCGTATTTCTAACAGCTAATGATGTTGAGAATCTTTTCTTGTACTTCTTGGACATTTAACATACCTTCTATGGGGAAATGTCTATTGATCCTTTGCCCATTTTAAAAATGGGTTGTCTTTTTATTATTGAATTGTAGGAGTTCTTTATATCTTCAAGATGTAAGTCCCTTATCGGACAAATGATTTGCAAATATTTTCTTCCATTTTGTGTGTTGTCTTATCACTTCCTTGATGTTGTCCTTTGATGTAAAAAGTTTTTAATTTTGATGAAGTCCAGCTTATTTTTTCTTTTGTTTCTCATGCTTTTAGTGTCATATCTAAGAATCTATTTTCAGTTAAAAGGTGATGAAAATTTACTCCTATGTTTTCTTCTAAGAATTTTGTGGTTTTAGCTCTCATATTTAGATCTTTGATCTATTTTGAGTTAGTTTTTAAAATATGTTCTAAGGTAGGGGTCCAACTTCATCTTTTTGCATATGGTCATCCAGCTGTATCAGCACTATCTGTTGAAGAGACTACTCTTTCCCCATTGAATAGTCTTAGCATCCTTGTCCAAAATTAATTGTCCATACACATATGGGTTTATTTCTGGACTCTCAACTATGTTCCATTGGTTTATATCTATCTTTGTTTCAATACCGCGCTGTTTTTGTTACTGTAGCTTTGTAGTAAGTTTTGAAATCATGAAGTGTGAGTCTTTGGGCTTTGCTCTTCTTTTTAAAGATTGTTTTGGTTGTTCAACACCCCCTGTAATTTCATTTGAATTTGAGGATCAGTTTTTCCATTAGTAGGAAAAAAAGATGTTTGAATTTTGATAGGGATTGTGTTAAATCTGTAGATTGCTTTGTGAAGTTTATTAGTTTTCTAAGGCTGCCTTAATGAAGTTCCACAAGCTGGGATGGCTTTAAAAAGCAGAAGTCAAGGTGTTTTAAGGGCCATGCTCTATCCGAAGGATGTAGGGGAGAATCTGTGCCATGCCTTTCTCTTACCTTCTGGTGTTTGCTGGAAATCCTTGATGTTCCTTGGCTCGCAGCTGCATAACTCCACTGTCTGCCTTCATCTTTACATGGCATTCTTCCCTCTGTGTCTCTGCCTCTATGTCCATATTTCTCTCTTCTTCTAAAGGCACCAATCATACTGGATTCAGGACCCACCTTAACGCAGTATGACTTCATCATAACTAATTACATCTCTAAAGACCCTATTTCCAAGTAAGGCCACATTCTGAAGTTCTGGTGGACATGAATTTTAGGAGGATTCTCTTAAACTTAGTACTGTTAATATTGACATCTCAACAATATTAATTCTTTCTATCCATGATCATGAGATGCTTTTCCATTCTTGAGATCATTTTCTTTTCTCTCAGCAATGTTTTGTAGTTTTCAGTGAACAAGTCTTTCATATCCTTGTTAAATTTATTTTATTGTTTTATTGTAAATTAAATTGTTTAAAAACATTTTTTGAGTTATTTATTGCTGGTGTATGAAAATGCAACTGATAACTTGAATGTTCATCTTGTACCCTGCCTTTGTTGAATCCACTTATTAGTTTCATTAGCTTTCCTGTGGTTTCTTCGGGATTTTCTATGTACAAGGTCATGTCATCTGCAAATAGTGATAGTTTTACTGTTTTGTTTTGTTTTCCCATTTTGTATTCCTCTTATTTCTTATTATTTATTTTATTATTATTTTATTATTTTTTAATTTAATTTAATTTTTTAAATATTCATTTTTATTGTTAGACTTATTGGGGTGACATCTGTTAGCAAGGATTACATAGGTTTCAGGTATACAATTCTACAGTGCATTGTCACCTTGATGTATAATAAGTTCACCACCTAATGTGACTTCTCTTTCCATCACCTTATATTTAGCTTCCCCCACTCCTCTCCCACCCACTTCCCCTTTCTCCCCTCCCTGACCCACTCGTCCCCAAATAAACATTAAACTATTGATTGTGTCCATGGGTTATTTGTTTGTTCATTGCTTTTTTTCTTTGCTTTCAGTTTTATATTCCGCATATGAGTGAAGTCATACAGTTCTTTGTTTTTTCTGTCTGGCTTATTTCACTAAGCATGATGATCTCCAGGTCCATCCATTTTGTTGTAAATGGCAATATTTCATCTTTTCTTACAGCTGAGTAATATTCCATTGTGTATATGTACCACAGCTTCTTTATCCA